>SNQJ01S0018776.1:75579-89478 GCA_010110895.2 Picea sitchensis | reverse complement strand
ACATACTATTAAACAATTGTCAAATTGACATATCAAATCTTGATAATAAAAAAATTGAAAAATAGTCATTGGAAAGATAACAAAATTATTTACAAGTTTTGTTTTTACTGTAAAGTGAAATTCTAAATAAAAAAAATACTTTTCTATGCCAGAAGTTGAAGAACTTGTGAAAATACAGTTTTTTTTGTCATAAAACAAGCAAAAGTGTTACCCAACTTCATGATTTTACCCTATAGTGAGGAGTAGATCAAGGAATCAAGGTTAATGCACCGGTCTGGTGATGAAACCAAGGAAAGTGTGCATTAGCATGGTGATGATCCCAATGTTGCATGATGACAAGACCAATGCAACATCTAGACTCAACTCAACTAGTCAAACTGAAGTGTCGACTGAAAGAGAATATTCTCCAAGTGGAATATTATCCCCTAAAATATAGGAAACTAGATAATTACTAATAATGACTAATAAAAAAGGAAAAACCTTAGGAAAAATAAATCCTATGTGTGTGTGAAGTAACTCCAACAAAGGCATGTAGCTGATAACAAGATGCAAAACAATCCACAGATCGAGATCACATCCACAAAATTGGCAAAAGTTTTTCTTTGGCTTTGTCCGAGCTTCTTGATTAATTCCCTCTTCAAAAATAGTTCTTCGCATTGACTATTAAGTTCATCTAACAAAACCATCAACCTCAATTACATGAACGTTTTCTTATTTATAAAAAGAGATTGTCCTAAAAATTGCTCCTAGTATAGTTCATGTAAAAAAAGCAAAAGTAAAGTGGACGAATCCATGTGTAGTCTCCTAGTCATATTCAATCACCGCAATGGGTTTGCCTAATCATATGTAGACCACTGGAGGAAAATGTATTCACAAGTATGGATGTAAGGGAATCTTTTTTTTCCATTGGTGCATTGAGAACATCCTTCATCTCCATCACCCAATGCTTGAACTTGTCCAGCCTGACGCCCAAGTACTGTAGGATTACCGATGCTCTTTTCAATATTTCTACAAACTTCTTTGATTTTCCTCTCTCCAAGCTTGTTATTTGGATAACATCATCCTCAAACTTTTGATCCATCTTGGTGTGATTTTTTATTACATCGTTGAGACCCACAAAGTCATCAGGCGTGCCGAATTCAGGGAGTTGAGTGTTTCTCATCCTCTCATTTATATTTTCCCAATTTTTAATACACTCTTCCCACCTTTATTACATTCTTTTCTATGGTTCCATAACTGCCTACACCCAATACTCAGTTGCTCTATGGATTCTAGCTACGTTTTCATTTGTAAGTGCTTTGATACCGTTCTCTTCTTCGCCTCAAACCTTTTGGATTTCCTTGATGTATTTGATCTAATCCAAATCCTTGTGTGCTTTTTTGAACCACTTCAACATATCTTTGTGTGATATCATCCCCAATAGAGTTTCCTCCTAGTAACTTACTACCTACCCGATAAAAATATCTCTTTCTAGCTTGAAATGATTATACCCTCCAAGGAATTCAACCCTCATAAAGGCAACCACCTAAGTAGTGTTTTGATAGTATTCAACCTGATGTATGAGGTGTTCCAATTCTCTCCTCATAAACTCTACTTCCCTTTCATCTTCTTTCACTCTCTCTATGATGGTATTAGATATTTCCATCCCTGCTCCTAGTAACTCACTCACTTTGGTATTCGTAGTGTCAAGTAAGGTTTCTTTAATGGTAACCACTATTGACTTGTACAAAGAGAGTCTTATTATTTTGTTAGCCATTTTTACCACCACCTGCCTTTTTCTATCATATGTTATGGCCTGGACATCTACTACCTCATCAACCGGTTTTGGAATTTGTTAGTCACCTCATGAAAAAATGTTGCCTAGGTTTCCTAGAGTATGAAATCGTTCTAAGGTTGGTTGCTTACCTTTGTTAGTCATTGGTATTTGGCTACTGAATCTCCCCCTTTTGTTGAAAATTTATTGGTTTTCATTGATGTCAACCCTTCAAGAATTACAACATCCCTAGAGGTATGGTTATGCTACCCAAAGTTGATCAAGGAAAAAGGTCATTAAGGAATGTTAAAACACATGTAACTCACTCATGGGTGGATAGTCCTCTTCATGCCATTTCTGGTGATATATGGTATGACACATGGTTCGGTTGAGGAGTTATGGGCTTGTGAAGTTGAAAACCCCTAAGAATGGTCAAGAAGCCCCTAGTTGGTTACTAGTATTTAATGAAATGGTAAAGTAGTTGAAACAAGAAAATTCAAGAATCCTTTAAGTTAAGGAAAGAGGTTATCCATCAAAAGTATAATACACCTCAAGGAGTCATTCATAAGTACATTCACTCACTTATTCTATTGAACATCTTCTAGTGAACTAGTGATCTATTGGAAATTTTTATGAAGGTAATTTTCAAGGCAGCAAAGAGTGAGAAGTGCAGGAGTTTTGGCATTGCAGAGGAGAGAAGGAATTTGTGAGGAAACCCAATTTTGGTTGACCCCCATGGGTCATACTACTAGTGTCCTGCGAGGCATCCCCACAGGTTGCACAATGCCTATCACACAAGTCCCCATGTGACATAATGTCTTAGTCCTGTGAGGACAAGCTAGATTTGGGGGAAATGCTTGTACCAAGTCCCTAAATACAGAATAAATATTACAAGTCAACATTATAGTGTTTTAGGTAAGCTACATAGGTACAAGTATGTTTATGAGTATGTTTTGAGGGTTACATGTTGGTTATGGCTATGGTACATGCTTGAGGCATGCTTGGTATATGGTTGAGGAATTGACACATGGTGAAGTACATATTGGCTATATGGTTGAGTGAGGTATACCCTTACATATGGCTTGGCATATGACATGATTGATATGGTTCATATCTTTGAGATATTGGTACATGGTTGAGTTATACACTTGTTGTATGGTGGCATACACATGAGGTACATGTTTGCATATTTGAGGTAACTTGATTGATACTATGGTACAAGTTGTATTCATGTTTGACATATGATACACAATTTTATTAGATACACATCATTGATGTTATGGTTGGCATATCTTATTCATGATTTATGCATGTGATAGTACATATGTTGGTACACAGTTGATGCATGGTATGACTCATGTTCTTGTTGTGGTACGTGGTTGGGACATGTTAGCACTATGAAATTTCTTTGGGATTTATCAAAGAAAACCTCGAGGTAACTGTTTCAACCAACTTTAGATTGTATTATGACCTATACAACCAAAGAGGGATCTCTCAGATGTCTAATGACTGGTAATAACTCAAGGGTTTTATCAATAAAGTCACAGAGGTCAGATTATGCAATAGGATAGGTTTTTTTTTTCTTTAAAAGGGTTGGTAGGAAAAACAAGGAAAAGGTACCATTGGGAAATGGAGTCACATCCTGAATTTCAATGTTTTTATGGTCAACAACTGGTTGGTTTCTTCCTGCAGATTTGAGGAAAAATAGGTGCTATTCTTAGCAAATAAATGATATGAAATGAGAGATGGAAAGGAGAAGAAATCCCACTACACTACAAGAATCAGTCAGTGGATGAATCTCCAGTGCAGATTTAGAAGAAAAGACGCAAAGATTAATTACTAAACATAGCATCAAATGAAGACAAATTCTGTAAAAGTAACCATTTACACATAACAAGCATCATCAATGCGAAAGGAGCATCAAACATGGATGAATTCCTACCACTTACTCTCAGACAATGATAGAAGAAAAACATAATCATGGAAATGATAGACGATAAACACATACTAAACATAAACACTGTGATGAATCTCAAATTTCAGAAAAAGAAAACTTCTGTATTAAATTCAAAGAAATAAACAAGTCTTGATCTGCAGTACAATAATTCCCCCTTTCACAAAGAGAGTCCCCCTCAGTCACATTTGTGAAACTATTTAATATAAAATTTCATCAATCATATATCTAGGAGGTTGAATCCTACTCCAGGGATTGGATTCTATGCCTTAGAGACATGTGGAAAACAAAAAATCCAACTAATTTCTTGATTCCTGGAAACTGTCTTTTAGAATAAATGCGACTGCAGACAACATCATTGCATGGAGATTTAATGGAGTTGAATATTAGGTACAAGTGTCCCTTGGCATATAAATAATCTCTAAGAACCCATTCGAACCTCCTCAGACAGGTGGCAACCCTCCTACGGCTTGGATTTATCAGACTGTTAGCATTTGCAGTGCAATTTCAGGATTCGCTGCAAACTTTCCTTAGGTGATGATTTCCACTTTTCTCCAAAAAGACGAATTGGGTCAGGATGATTTTGGTCAGAAAGTCAATGATATTACTATTCATCTCCACAAAACACTTTTGAAGAACCCAGATCCACATTTAAAAGTTATGATGAAAATACGATTTTTCTGTGTACTAGGTGATTTTGCAACGCATAGTAAATTTTGCAACGCGTAGTGAGTTTTGCAGCACGCAATGAGTTTTGCAGCATGCAGTGAGTTTTGTAGCACATGGTGAGTTTTGCAGCGTGCAATGATTTTTGCAACGCACACTGAGTTTTGCAGCGCAAAGTGAGTTTTGCAATGCACACTGGCAAATGGAAATGAAAATAAGAAATGATAAAGCTTCCTTTTGAAACAGACCCTTGGAGATGTTGGATGATGTCAGGCGTTAAAAAAAATATTGGTGCTAGCAGGCATGACTTTGCAAACTGTTGTCAGACCTCTAACATTAGCTATGAAAATCATGGTGCTAATAGGACACAGACATGTTGATGATCAATTATAGTGATGAAAGATGGGGTGAGGAAAGGGGGTTATAAGCTCCTTCTGATTGGTTCTGGAGAACACAGGGAGTTGGATATTCCTTCAAGTTGGAGATTGAGAATTAGGGGGTTGTAGCCTTCTTCTGGTTGGAGCTAGAGAACTCAAGCAGTTGTAGCTTCCTTCAAGTTGGAGCTTGTAAATAGGGGGTTGGATCCTCCTTCCAGTTGCAGTTGGAGAATTAGGAATTTGGTTCTTCCAATGAATGTATTCTTTTGATATATAAGAAAATCATTCTGTAGTTTTCTCCCATTTGGGGTTCCATGTAAATTTGGTGTACTATGTATCTGATGTAATATTGTTGATGTGATGTTTCTTATGATTATAATTTTGATGATATAATGAATGCTAATGATAAATTGCTTAATATTGTTGAGGTATATATATTGTGGTTAAAATTAACAAAAGTGTTCATATTGATTCACCCCACCCTCTCATTATTCCAACAATTGGTATCAACACAGGTCCTTCAAGAAGCAATCTAACCACTGGAAGGAGATCATGTAATACACTAATATTGGAGCACCAATATTGGATGGTTAGAAATATTCCTTCCATAACAAAAGGATGAAAACCTTTTTACAAGGACAAGGATTTGATGTCTGGAAATCAGTAGTAAATGGATGTACAACACCAACCAGTCCCCCAACTGACAAAGATAAAAATAAAATCAGTGAGAACAATTCAAAGGCTAAAGGCACCATTCTGAACAGTCTGGTTGATTCAGTATTTGTCAACGTTATGAATTGCGAGTCTACCAAGGATCTTTGGGATAAGCTTCAAAATATTTATGAAGGAGATGACAAAGTCAAAGGAGCTAAAATTCAAACCTTCAGAGCTAAGTTCGAACAATTGAATTTGAAGGAAGATGAAGACATTGCAACCTACTTTCTATGAGTTGATGAAATAGTGAATTCCATAAAAGATTTGGTAGAAGAAATGAAGGAACTAGTCATTGTTCGAAGATTTCATCCCTAGAAGAAAGAGCAGACCTAGCTACTTTGAGCATGGATGAATTACATGGGATACTAGTAGTCTATGAAATGAGAATAGAGAAAGATAATCCAAGTATGAAGGAAGAAACATTCAAAGTATCCAAGAAGACAAATAAGTAGAACAAGCAAAAGTCAAAATCATATTGTAGTTGCAACGATGATTCAAAGGAAGATGAAGAAATGGAAAACTTCAAAGAAAGTTGAAAATAGGACCTGACAAGTACAAAGATATGCTTCCATCGAAATGTTTTAATTTTCGTGGTGTTGGTCATTTTTCTTCTAAATTTCCTCATGCTAATAATAAAGAAAGTGATGAAGAAGAAGTTCCTAAGAAGAAAAAATAATTTCAAAAGGGAAGAAGAAACAAAAAGAAAATATTCAAGAAACGTTTCTACTCCAAGAAAGACAGTTCCTCATCAGACGAGGATGATGATAGTGACAATGATTCATAAAGAGTACTCTTCATGGCAGTAGAATATGATGAATAATATTTTGAAGAATAAAGCAAAGTCAATCTCATGGCATAATTAATCAGTTCCTTAGAAGAACTAAGGAGAGAAAGAAATAAACACAAGTCACTCAAGGCAAAGCTAAATAAAAAAGAAGGATCTCAGAATTCCAACTTAGAAGAAGTCGAGAAGGTGATCACAAAGTTAAAAATCCATGTAGAATAAGACAAAAGAATTGAAGAAGCACTCAGAAGTTAGTTGGAATAAAAGAAGAAAATGATTGAAGGCTTAGAAGAAAAAGTAGTCACTCTAAGAAAAGATCTTCAGAATAAATACATGAAAAAGAATAACACCAAAATATTGGATGAAATCATCAGCAGTCAAAGGACATACTATGACATGACCAGGCTAGGATACAACCAAATGCAGAAAGAGAATGGCTCGAGCTCCAAGACAACATAACAGGAAGTAGAACAAAGAAGCTATGCATAAATTTTCAGAGGTTCTCCTAGGAAGGAAGGAGGAAAGAAGATCTAAGAAGAATATCACAGAGACACTACACCACCTAGAATATTTAGAATTCAAAATATGTAGCAACCAAAAATAGAAAGACTTCAAGAAGAAGAAGGATTCAGAAGATATTCCACCTCTTGGTATCAAACTATTTTTCTTGGCTTATGTTATTCATGTAACAATTTTTGGCACAAAGCTATAAATTGTAGGGCCTATGCCAATAACAAAATAAACTGTGAAGGCTATTCAAATAATAGCTATCCAAGAAGACCTTATGAAACACATAACATAAACTACAACATATTTGGATCATTGAGTGATGAAGTAGGATGCTACAAATGCAACAATTTTGGTCTCATGGCCAAAGATTGTAGATTGTATGTTCCTCCAAGAGAATAAAACCATAATATCAATAATCATAAGAAGGAACCACAAAGGATATGGATAAGGAATCGGGATCAATTCAACACTAAAGAATGCATGCTTTCTCTACAAGCTCAACACAAGAAAATTGGGTGGTATGTTGACAGTGGTTGTTCAAAGCATATGGCAGGTGACAAGAAAAGGTTCCTAACCCTGAAGAAGGAACGATATGGATCAGTTTCATTTGGAAATGACAACTTAGCCATAACTATAGGAAGAGACATAATCAATCTTGGAAGCAAAGACACCAAGGAAAAAAATGTTCTATTGGTCGAAGACATGAAGCACAACCTACAAAGTTTAATTCAAATGTGTGATCAAGGACACAAAATTTTGTTTGAATCAGAAAACTGTGAGATAAGGAAAGCATGATTGGGAAAGTTGGTGGATACAAATATAAGAACCCCAAACAACATATATGTACTGAATGGAATTGGAAAGGAAAGATGTTGTTTAGCAAAGGAAAATGAAATTTGGATCAAGAATAGAAGAATGGGTCACATGAACTTTGATAATCTTGTCAGAATCAACAGAAAGGAAGCTGTAAGAGAAATTCCTAAGATTTCAAAGCCAACAAATACTATATGTAATCATTGTCTATAGAGAAAACAAACTAGGACCAAGTTCAAATCAAAAGAATAGTCCACAACAAAATCACTAGAGATTGTACATACTGATCTATGTGGACTGATAAGAACGAAGGGATTTAATGGTGAACAATACTTTATGCTACTGGTTGATGACTACACAAGAATGACTGCAGTTTTTTTTCTCAAGAAGAAGTCAGAGGATTTCAAACACTTCAAGATATACAAAGAGATGGTTGAAACTGAGATAGATTTGAAAATCAAGTGTTTGATATTAGACAATGGAGGAGAATTTACATCAAAGGAATTCATGGAATTCTGTGGCGAACATGGAATAAAAAAATAGTTCTCAATAGCCAATGCTCCTCAACAAAATGGATTTGTCGAAAGGAAGAACATAACAATACAAAAAATGGCCAGAACCATGTTGAAATACTCCAAGTTGGGTGACATCTTTTGGGCACAAGCAATACATACAAAAATTCATATCCTAAACAAAGGAATGCTCATCAATAACAGTGATAAGACTCCCTACGAGCTATGGAAAGGAAGACCAACAAATGTGAAGAATTTCAGAGTGTTTGGAAGAAAATTCTATATAAAAAGAGAA
Organism: Picea sitchensis; assembly: GCA_010110895.2. Taxonomy (NCBI): domain Eukaryota; kingdom Viridiplantae; phylum Streptophyta; class Pinopsida; order Pinales; family Pinaceae; genus Picea; species Picea sitchensis. Next base: position 81,100 of record SNQJ01S0018776.1, on the reverse strand, counting down.
GATGGTAGGATTGGAAAATTTGACTCCCAAGTTGATAAGAGCATACTAGTTGGGTACTCAAGAAAAATCAAAGAATACAAATGATTCAATATAATACTCAACAAAATAGTGGAAGGAATCAATGTAAATATTGATGAAATAGATGGAAGAAATATCAAAGAAGGAATCAAAGATCAATAAGAGAAGAATGACGAAAAAGATCTAAAAGAAGAATAAGTAGAATAAGAAGTAGAATAAGAAGTAGAAGAAGAAGGAGAGTAGCTAGAAGCAGAGCAAGAGGAAAATGAGCAACAATATCTTCAAACACCTCCCAAGATACCAAGCCGATGAGTGAAAAAAATCATCCATCAGAACATATTATTGGGAATAAAGATGCATGAATTGAAACCCAGAGAAAAATATGTTCACCAGAACAGAGGTACCTAGCACTGTTGTCCACAGTTGAACCGAGAAATTTTGAATAAGCCATCAAATATTAACATTGGATCAAAGCTATGTATGAAGAATTGGATTAGATAGATAAGAATGAAACATGGGAACTGTTTCCGCCAAAGAACAAGAACGTGACTGGTACAAATTTGGTGTTTAGAAACAAATAGAATGAGGATGGTTAGGTGACCAGGAACAAAGAAAGGTTAGTATGCAAAGGATATACACAGGTTGAAGGTATAGATTTGGAAGAAACCTTTGCGTCAGTTTTCAAAATGGAAGCAATCAGATTGATATTAGTCTATGCATGTTCCAAGAGAATCAAGGAATATCATATGGATGTAAATTCGACCTTTCTAAATGGAGAATTAGAAGAAGAAGTTTACATCGAACAACCTGAAGGGTTTATGTTATAAAAAAATGAAGATTATGTTTGCAAGTTAAAGAAATAATTATATGGAATCAAGGAGGACTCTATAGCATGGTATTCAATATTGGACATGTATCTACAACAACAAGGATTCAAGAAGGGAAATGCAAACAACAATCTCTACATAAAAATGGATTGAGACAATATATTGATAATTGAAGTTTATGTAGATGACATTATCTTTGGAAGTGATGATGGAAGGTGAGACAAAAGTTTTCCAAATACATGTAGAACGAGTTTGAGATTTCCTTTCTTGGTGAGTTGACTTTATTTTTGGGATTACAGACATGTCAGTGCGAAAAAGGTATTTTCATCTCTCAGACCAAGTATATCAGAGAAATGATAAATTAGTTTGGAATGGAAGATTGAAAACCAATAAGTACTCCAATACATACTGGTTGTAAGTTAAGGGTGATGATTCTAAGGATGCAGACTAGAGACTCTAAAAATTGATGATTGGAAGCTTACTCTCTGTGACAATGACTAGACCATATATGATGTAGGAAGTTGGAAAAGTTGTAAGATTTCAAGTGGAACCAAATAAATCACATGTTATGGCAATGAAGAGGATATTCATATATCTCAAAGGAACATAAGAGTTTGGATTATGGTATCCAAAAGGGAATGAACTATCTCTGGTTTCCTACGCAGATAAAAATTGGGTAGGTTGCATTGATGATAAAAGAAGTACAAGTGGAGCAACCTTCTACTTGGGGGATTGTCTGGTATCATGGTTAAGAAAGAAACAATCATCAATACCCTTGTCCACAAAAAAATCATAATACATTTCAACAACAACATGTTGTACTCAGGTTCTTTGGATGAAGTAAACCTTGCGGGATATACAAGTGAAGTATGATGAGCCCTGTTAACTCCCAAAAAAACCCGTCCTTTCGGCCGAGTTTTGGGTGGATATCATAGCTTTAGGTAGTATCTTCAAGTCATTTTTTGAGTTTTTACAACTGAGAAAATTTTTGGTTTTGGTGTGTCTTGGGAAATAATTGATCCATAAAATCTTCTCTTTCAAAAATGTAATTTTTTACTTTCCACAGCTAACGTGTTTTCAAAAGGTTCATTGTGCGCTGTGGAAAGCACTCACTTTCAACAGCTAAAGAGATTGTTTCATCAGTTGACGCGCTGTTGAAAGTGACAAATATTAAAAGGTTTTGAAAATCAGTTCTCGGGTGGCGCGCTGTGAAAACCACACGCTTTCAACAGCTAAGGAGGGTCTTCTACAAAACGGTGCGCTGTTGAAAGGGCTTACTTTCAGTAGCTAACGGGGGTTTCTTCACAGAGTCGTGCGCTGGTGAAAGTGGCAAGCAAGCGTTTGGCAGAGGCGTTCTCTATGGGTCGTTGCTACATGGAGCAGGAATCACGTGCGTGATATCCATGTATGAAAACAATGATGATGTGATCACCCCTACGTCAGAGAAAATCCAAGGCATGCGCTGATAGGAGTGGGCAATCATGGAAACTAAATCGTGCATGTCAGATGTGACTGGAATTCCAATTTATTTCAGAAACCACGCTCAATGTTCATCACAGTCGGAATGGCAAGTTCGTGTTTGGAGATGCGGGTACAGAGGAGGTACCGCCGACTTGACACCATCAAATCAAACAGAGGTCTCGCATCACAAACCGTTTACAAAACACTGTCAAAGTTTTCATTTAATTCAAAACAGAGCCGAAGCCTGGACTGCTTTCAACAGCGCAGAACCTCAGCTCGACTAGGCGGTTACAGGGTTTATATTTGTCAACTGTTTGAACTCCAGAATGGCGAGAAAACGCAGTGGCGTTTTACTTAAATGAGAATTGGATAATTTATCCTTTTTGGAATCACATCCCGAGGTTCAAAGGCATTTTTCAAATGCGGGTTGCATGGAATTCGCAGAAAGGTTACAAGTTGGGTCTCACCAGGCCACTGCTAAAGCCTTCGCCAAGACATTTGATGGCAACAAATCTCGCGTTGGCTCTATAGAAATTAAGGTGGACGAGGCTGTCATTTCCGCAGCTACAGGATTGCCCAGAACTGGTCAAAAATGGTTTAAGACCACCGCTCCTAAGAATCTGGATTACAGGGTTTATTTGAAGGATGGGTACAAACACAAAGCATGGACAAAAGGYATGCTCRTTTCATATMTGGATGAAGAGTGGMAGCATTTATTCAAAGGCATTCAAYTATACATTASYTSAGAAGGAAGATAYRACAAATTGATGATGTACCACTTTAAACTRATGGATCATTTTACAGGCAAGACTCCCATCAATTTGCCTTACTTTTTATATCACAGTTTGTCTAAGGTCTGCAAGAGAATTAAAGCTCAACCTTTAAGCATGAAAGCTACTCTATGTCACCTAGGCCTCATTAAATTGATTCTTCTGCAAGAATTAAAGCAACAAGGAAGGAGCTGGGAGCACTTCCTGTTCTGGGAAGGCTTTGAAACCCAGAACTAGACCGCAAATGAACAGATGGCAGGTGCAGGTAAGCAATCCTCTCCTCAGAGAAGCTCTAGAATAAGAAGGGCCTTGTCAGGACCTTCAGAGGACAGGGTATCTAAATTGAAACCTCACAGTTTGAAGAGGAAATTGAATTTCGAGCAGACTACAGAGCAGACTATACAACAGGATTCAGGACACCCTACACAACAGAGTACATGGAATAACATCCTCAATTTACCTTACTCAGATTCAGAATCTGAGCAGAAAGATCAGTGCCCTGCCATCAAGAGCTCTGAGCAATCAGCAGCATGTGCTCAGAACTATGAAACATTAAATCAAACAGAGCAGGGAGAATCATCAAAAAACCCTAGATCAAATAAAGCCCAGAGAATCAAACACCTCAAGGAGGTAATTTCCCAGCAGGAGGTCTTGGAGCGGGTCATAAAGGATAGATATAAAAAGTTATCTGACAACTTTGCCAAGACAAACGCGGCATTTGAAAGACTGGCCAAGGAGACTGTCAGAGAGAAGAAAAGGAAGGCTAAACTCGCCAAATATTGCAGCAGCCTGCGATGTCTTACCAAGCAGCTCAAGAAGTAGATCAGGGGTTTGAAACAAAAGATAAAATGAAGATCTCACCCAGACCTAAAGGTTCTTGCTCAGGTGGCGGTCAACATGCAAGGTGAGAAGTTAGATGCCCGTTGATTTTGGTTTAAAATCAATTTAGAAGGTGAAAACACTTTTTTGTGCACTATCGGGACTTTCAACAGCGCCAGGCGACTATTTCATTACCCGTTAGCTGTTGAAAGTGACAGCTTTCAACAGCTAACCCATAAAAATTTCAAACGGTTGCGCTGTTGAAAGCTGTGCAAGCAAATTTTGAGGCCGAGAACGCAACAGTTTATTTCAAACATGTTTTGAAGATATTCCAACGTATAAGTGGATCATTAAATGATATGCAAGGAGTTCAACCTCAGGAATTCGAGGGATTTTGGTTACTCATTCAAAACCATATCCTAAAACTCAGCCATAAAATATTGGAAAATGGAACAGTCATGTACAGGTGTCATGCTACGTCACCACATCGCAGATGCTGAAAGCTAGAGGAAGTAAATGGCAATTTTTGTAGACTAAAGACAGATCGAACACTCAGTTCAGTCGATTGAAGACTTTAATTTCAAAGTAGTTTAGATACAATAGGATTGTTTTTATTTAATAACAGATCCATGTTTTTAGGATCTGTGTAACCATTTGTAAAGGCTATAAATGCATGTTTTGATATCAAACAAGGGTTCGATTTTGGATAGAGGAATTGGCTACTGTACTCAAACTTTTATGTTAATACAGATCACAGGTTTCTTTCAATTTTGATTGTCAGCTTTCCATCTTCCTTCTGCACTATTATCTGTGTTGTCAAGCTTTGAATGGCTGTTATCCCATTGTTTAGCTCATAGCCTGATAATTAGTTTCTTGATTGTCTCTTAGACCCTACACTGTACTGGTTTAGTTGCAATCTGTTCTCCACCCACTTTAAAGTTATCTGCTGATTAATCAATCTTTGAGAGCACTGTCTATTTGTTTATCATTTTCATGTTTGAATGATGTAAGCTGTATTGAGTTGTCCCATTGATCCACATTTATAAAATACAAAAACATTCATTTCTTAAGTTACCAAGCACCTTTGGTCTGCAACCACAAAGGGTTTCTTGGAGTGATAACAAGCCCATTTCAATATTCTGTGACAACAACAATTCTATCAGTGTCTCTAAGAATCCGATGATTCATTACAAGAAAAAACACATTCTGATCAAGTATCATTTTCTACGAGAACTTGCTACAGAGAAGAACATCAATCTAGAGTAGAATGGGACAAAAGAGAAGATTACAGATGTCTTCACCAAACCTCATTCAAGGGAAACTTTTGAGTATCTTTGACAAAACATTTGAGTATATTATTCCCCAAAGTGATCCACATGTCATCAAGCACAACAAGATAGGGGGAGAGAAGTAAAAAACATGAGGAGTCCAAGTAAATACTGCTTTGAATTATTTTCACATACATCAAAGATTTACACGAGGAAGTACCATGAAGAGAAAGCAGAGGCTTTCAGATAGGGAGAACAACCCCTAGGATATTTACCCTTTTCCATTGATGTCAAATGGGGAGAGAAGGAACAAAGGCATGGAAACAGAGAGAAGGAGTAGATGCATGAAGACAGGGGG
>SNQJ01S0018776.1:55880-75529 GCA_010110895.2 Picea sitchensis | reverse complement strand
TTGGTTTTCATTTATGTCAACCCTTGAAGAAGTCCGACAACCCCATAGGTATGGTTATGGTACCTGAAGTTGATCAGGGAAAAACTGCATGAAGGACAGTGTAACTGCATGTAACTCACTCATGGATGGATATTACTCATCATGCAATTTCTGGTGATATATGGTACGCCACGTGGTTCCTCATAGTTGAGGAGTTATGGCCTTGTGAAGTTGAAGGCCCCAAATAATGGTCAAGAATCCCCTAGTTGGTTACTAGTCTTTAATGAAAGGGAAAAGTAGTTGTAACAAGAAAATTCAAGAATCTCTTAAGCTAAGGAAAGAAGTTATCCAATAAAAGTATGAATACACCTCAAAGAGTCATTCACTCACTTATTCTATTGAACATGGTATAGTGAACTAATGATCTATTGGAAATTTTTGCGAAGGTAATTTATGAGGTAGCGAAGAGTGAGAAGTGCGAGAGTTTCGACATTGCAGAGGATAGTGGGAATTTCTAAGGAAACTCTAGTTTGGTTGAACCCCATGGGTCAGACTACTAGTGTCCCATGAGGCATCCCCATGGGTTGCACAATTCCTATCATGCAAGGCCATGCATGACATCATGTCTTAGTCCCATGAGGACAAAACATATTTGGGGGAAATGATTGTACCAGGTCCTTGAAGACAGAAGAAATCTTACATGTCAGCATTACAGTGTTTCAGGTCAGCTATAGAGGTACATGTATGTTTATGAGTATGTTTTGAGGGTTACATGTTGATTATGGCTATGTTACATGCTTAAGGCATGCTTGGGATATGTTTGAGGAATTGACACATCGTTGAAGTACATATTGGCTACATGGTTGAGTAAGGTATACTCTTACATTTGGCTTGATATATGACATAATTGATATGGTTCATATCTTTGAGATATTGATACATGGTTGAGGTATACACTTGTTGTATGGTGGCATATGCATGAGGTACATGCTTGGGTATTTGAAGGTACTTGATTGATACTATGGTACATGTTGTATTCATTTTTGGCATATGGTACTTGATTTGATTAGCAACACATCATTGATGTTATGGTTGACATATCTTATTCATGATTGATGCATGTGATAGTACATATGTTGTTACATAGTTGATGCATTGTATAGTACAGGTTCTTGTTGTGGTACATGGTTGGGACACACACTGGTTGATGATCAGTTACAGGGTGGTGGGACGGGGCAACGGAAGGGGGTTGTAGCCTCCTTCTAGTTGGTGTCGAAGAACACAGTGATGTGGAGATTCCTTTATGTTGGAGCTTGAGAATCAGGGGGTTGTAGCCTCCTTCTAGTTGGAGCCAAAGAACTTAGGGAGTTGTAGCTTCCTTCATGTTGGATTCTGTAAACAGGGGGTTGGAGCCTCTTCGAGTTGCAACTGGAGAATTAGGAAGTTGTTACTTCCAATGAATGTATTCTTTTGATATATAAGAAAAACATTTTGTGGCTTTCTTCCATTTGGGTTTGCATCTAAATTCTGGTGTAATGTGTATATGATGTGATATTGTTGATGTGATGTTGCTTATGATTATACTGTTGATGATATATTGAATGATAAAGATAAAATTCTAAATACTGTTGAATTATATATATCGTGGTTAAAAGTAATAAAAGTGCTCATACTGATTCACCCTCCCTCTCTGTATTCCAACACTTTTCTCCATCTATTGCTTGCACTTGGCCTGGTGGTGTAGAAGGTTGTTTTGTTTTGTTAATTATTTCTGCTCCTGCATATGTAGATACCTCCTTGGTTTGTTCCTAATCTATAGCATTTTTTAGTACATATTATGTTTTCATAGATGATGGTGTCACTTCTTTGGGATGGGAGGTAGATGGGGGGTTATTCGTAGCTCCTCCATTCAATGGATCAATGGTGTGTTCTTCATATCCACAATATTTAACTATGTCTTCCTCAAGTTTCTCTACTGCATCTGTACCTTTTTCATTCTCTTATTTTTTCGGATTCTTTTCCTTTGGGTAAAAATCTTCACTTTAATTTCTATTCATATCATCTTGATTCTCTCCTTCATTTGATGATTGTGGCCCTAGTTATGATTGAGTTGTGACACATTCAATTGTACCATCCCCTCATGTTGTCTCTACTAGTCATGGTTCCTTAGGGGGATGGGATTCTTATACATCCATATTAGACTCATTAATAATTGGGACTCTTGAAGTATTAAAATCTTCGTTATCATCATAATAGATCGTTATCAAGTATACTATCACTAGGGAGAGTATTGTTGTGTCTGGTGCCTTCGTTAAACTCTCAGATGCCACATTTTTTCTTGGCTTCTCTATTTGCATAGGTAATGTACCCAACTATGCCACAGTGTTCACCCCTTCTGGTGTGATCTCTTCTTGAGGTTTTTTCTCAACTTCGCCATGATTTTCTCTTACCATAGTAACTCTTGGAGTCTCCATTTCTCCAATTGCTATTTTTTCCCATGCTCATTAAACATTCTTTCATCTTTGGCTAAAAGCCTTTCTACCTCAACTCTTCTTGTTGCCTTTTCTTCACTTTCTCTTTCACTATGTGCTCATGCAGTGGCTTTATCTATATGATATATCAATTCAACCTACCCCCTCATTGTTATGGCTTTAAATAGGGTTAATTATAGGTTGGATCTTCTCTACATGACTTATTCCTACTTTTGTGCATTCTCGGTAAAACTTTCATCATCAAAACTATCATGTGCATATGGCCAGTAGGACACCACTTGACCAACATGTTTAGGTACCAACTCCTTGGGATCATGTTTCATGTATATTCTTGTGGGGAATCTATACTCAAGATGAATCTGACCTTCTTTCTTAGCTTGAGTAGTGTCTTTTACAAAATAATAGCTTATATGGAAGTCATATGGAATAAACACCCTCTTCTTATCTTTTATTAATGAGGCATTAAAGACTTGCAATATCATCTGGTAGAAAACTTCTCCTAGAACCAATTGATATGGCTCATATGCTGGAAATAAATGTGGGGCTCTCATGGCTCCAAATATCCTTAGATATCTACTCCTCTCCTCTACGTATCAGTGTCCAATCTTGGAGATGACCTTTTATATCAGACTTGTGGTTGCGTTCATCTGTTGAAGATGGTGGAGTGATTTAAACCTGTGATCCTCCATACATAATAGTGGATATCAATATTTTTAGGCATATAGACATTTTATTTGAATTTTTACACCATTAATGGATTTTTTAAGGAATGCAAATTCAACGGGACGCCTTTAGCTATCAATATTTCATAGAAGCGATTTGATCAGAGTTCATTTCTTATTCTCATGTATTTCACCATAGTGATTTGCGGTTCTTATCATTCATGTACTTAGTATTTCTATCCACCATAGTTGACTAACGTTAAAACTTTAATCATAATGTTTCTTTGCGTGTATTGTTTTCATATTTTTTATGAGTTTCTTTGTTGTCAGATGGTTGTTCCACGAAGCATTTCCATATTTAGCGATATTGATAAAATTGAATATTTTTATCTCGATTTCATATTTGGGGTATCTAATTGACATGGAGTGAAGTCAACACAATTTACTTTGTTCCATGTCCATTGGATGCTTGAATCTACAATGGAGATAAGCTCGACCAATGAGACCATGATTCCATGGACGATAAGATTATGATCATTAAGTAAGAGGATTTAACAAGAACAATCACAATTGCATTTCATCATTATACTTCACATCGTTTGGGAAAATGACGTACAAAAGCTTTGAATCATGTGATCAATGTAATCTAGGTTTGTTCTATGATTAGATTTATATTTATATGTTAAATATTATTTGAAATGTTTCAATTTCTATAGTTGTTTTTGGTCTATTGAGATGAATATAAAAGGATAGACATCTCTAAGAAGTGGAATCTCCTTGTGGGTGTATCTCCATATGTTTTTACTAAGTCACACATTTTATATTAATTAACTAACATTAACCTAAAATTTATAATAGCAACCACTCGATTAACTATCACAATATATCCTTTTTCAATTAAAAAAATATATATTAAAAATGTAAAATAGTAGTGGGTCTTGATAGATGCCAAAGTAAAATATCTATGCAATCAATTCTTTAATAAAATACGGAAAACCTTGAGACAATAAACCCTTTTGAAAATACATTTATCATTTCTTTCATACAAATGAGGCATGTGCATAAATTATTTGGCAATGTGCAACCACAAGTCTTTGGGATAAAATACTTCAGTGAGAAAACTAAACTACAAAAGAAACATCCTAGCAAAAGGCTATACTTATTATGAAAGAAAAATGTGTATTTCTAGGATGAAACCAAAATTTTATTTTTTGGAAAATTTCAAAAGAAAACTGCATATGCTAAGCCGACTAATTAAAAGAGAAACCTATGTTTCAAAAAAAAGATAAAATATCCTACACCCTATGTTAACCATTGGAAAAAAAAATTCAAGGGAAATCATAATGCCAATGTAACCATCGATACAGATGGTTCATTCCTAAACAAAATTCTCATATTTGATGGGTGAAAAGTTATGTTACAGGCACAATCCATCAATGGTACACTTTTGGTGAATAGTTAAAAAACAAATTTCTTATCTTGTGTTATAACCCAAAAATTTTCTATCTTTGCATACATGGCATTGGCCTTTTCACTTACACAATTTTCCAAATTACTGCTGATACTCTCTCTTAAAAAACCATTTTTTGGAGCATGTACGCATCCTACTGCACTGTTGCCTGCGTACACACACTAGCTGCATACTAGACAACCCACGTACATATGCGAGTTGCATGCTAGATAACTCGCGTTTACATCCAAAAGTTGCAAAAAATAAAAAAGTTGCAAGGAATTCGATGGAGTTAACTGGCTATTGGAGGTTTCCTAACCATTTTACCCATTGTATCCCATCCCCAAACTGAATAACCATCTTTTTTTCATATAAAAAGAGGTATGGGGGTCTCATTCCAACATCAAGAAAGAGAACAAAGAAACTATGTCAAAATCCATTACCCTTCTAGCCCAAGTTTTGCATCCCTTTCTGAGATTTGGCCTCAACATTCCCCCTCTAGCCCCTTCTCCTTATGCAATCCTTTCCCTTTTCCCAAAGAGATTAGTTGATTGTGAGAGGCAAGTATGGAATGATGCACTTGGAGCAGTAGTAAGACGAGCCCGAACCAGGTTCACAGAGTGTTTTCCGATAAGAAGGTTGTAACTTTTGTAATCTTTACATATGAATAAAAGAGTTATTTTATGTCCCAACATTGTGTCTTTTGTGCTTAATTGATTGATGCACCTATATATATATGAACACTAACATTTATAAGTAGATATAAAATATCTTGTAGCTTTGTTTTTCTAAGTTGTTTGCAGGTCAACTTTGGGAGGAGACTAGAAATCCAAGAAACTACAAAGGTGAAGGAGGTCAACACCAGCCGAAAGGACCTAAGGTACACCTACTTTCCCTTCTCTTGTCTTTTGAGTTCAGATAATTTTGGGGTAGTTTAGAAATAGAACTGCCTTTTAAGGGAGATCAATGCTCTACCTGTACTTCGATATGGTATAGTAATAGGGGGATTTTCCCCTCTATCATCTTGCAACCTTAAAATTTGATCAAAAAATGATTTCACCCATAAGTCTATGACATCAAATACTGAACTCAAAAACTTGAAAAATGTTCTTGTGTGATTTAAATCAAATTCTTCCTTGATAGCAACATTGAATTTTTCATCTATAGGAATGACATTTTTAATCTTTTCATCTCTAATCAACTCAACATCTTAAAATAATTCTTGATGTTCCTCTCCCATTACCACACAATTATGAAGTATTGCTTTGACATGGAAGTATAGGTTATGCATGAGTAGTGCATCCCATGAGTTCACTATCAAAAAGAGGTAAGCTTGTTTATGATGCTTGATGGTGTTTGAAGAATATGTGCCATCTATTTATTCATTAATCACATTCACTACTATATCCTTTCACTCTTTTAAACATATTGATGCCTAGATATTTTTAGACATCAATTTTTTCCATTGACTAACTTTTTTCTCTTGAATCTAATCTAGTAAAATTATGTATCTTGCACAAATATTTTGGAAATAACTTCCAATGTCAACCATCTTTGATTCCAATGCCCTAATTTCATCATGGGTTTCATGTTTTCAATCAGGGGAAGGGAATGAGGATAAGGGAGACTCAGTTGAAGGTGTATCTGTGTCATATTCCTCAAAATAATTTGAGAAAACATAATAGTCTTCAGAATTTGATTGGAAATTAGTTTACTCGGGATTTCTAAATTTTCCTCGTTACTATGTTTCAAAGGTTGGTCAATGGAAAAAAAAATCCATTTCCCTTATATTCACCATTATTCAAAGTGAGTAGTTCTAATTATGAATATATTTTTTTATTTAGCACAAAGAGATTTTCTAGAAGCACATGATGCATCCCCTTGATTCAAAGACCCATCCTCATTCAAATCTCTTTGCTATTAGGTGCTAAGCATATTTTAGATTTTGAGAAAGGTAAATTTTGTGAATCATGCAATGCATCATCTTCGAATGAATTTAGGTTGTAAATCCTCTCTAATATTACGTATTCAAATTCAAGACAACCAAAGGCTGGAGTGAGGCATTCATGGAACACAAGTTTGTTTGGTGAAGAAAATGTAAAATTAGGTTTACGAATCAAATTTAGAGCCAGTTTTATTTTTGTATTTAAATAAGGTTTTGGTCTATCTACAATGCCTATTATTTTCATATTGTGTAAAACCTTTCATTTGTTTCTTTCATCTTTGAAGGAAACAACTTCATTACATAAAAAATTAACCTTGTTTTTCAACTTAACGATTTCTGATTCATTTGATCTATCTTTGACATGATTTTCATTATTCGAATTAAGATAAGTAAAAATGTGTAAAGGGTACCTCTTCAAATAATTTTCAAGAGTTTGGAATTCCTCACAATATTTTTTTAAATATGTTACTCCTTTCATAAAATTAACATAGCCATAGTTTTGGAAAGAGCATGCACACACCATTGAGACATGACTCTAGTTGAAATTTTGTGAACCTCATGGAGATGACAATAGGCTTGCTAGAAACATGTTTTTAATGTCACGAATGGATTCTCTAGCTTCCACATGAATTACATCACTTTTTAGGTACATTTTAGCCATATTATAATATTCATCATAAGCACTTTCAAAATTCTTTTTAAATTGAGATTAGTTGTGAATCATGCTAATGGGTACAAAATTATACTAGTTTAAAACCTTACCTTCAAAAATGAAAGGAAATAGCCTGCACTAGATCTTCAAAACCTTACCTTCAAAAATGAAAGGAAATAGCCTGCACTAGATCTTCCTGAATAATATTAAGTAGKATAACCTAGATTCATATTTCTAAATATTTTTTAGTGTTGTAACATTTTATCCACCATCAAACTTTAACGATAACTCAATTTCCTTTCTTGGGAGTTCATGCAAATTCAATGTTTCTTTGGAATCCCATGCAAGGATTTGGAATAGAGCCATAAAAAATAATTATAGAAATCAAATGTAGCTCTACTCAAGAATAGCGTGTGCACATCCACCCTCCTTCTAGTGCCATTTTTGTTGATGGGGAACAATTCTCCTTTTGTCAACAATAGGGTTTTTCCCTAGTGAGAAGTCTCAATTAGACTCATCACAATTTTGAATAGGGAACCCATTTGGATTATGTCTTTATAACCATTATTGATTTAGGGTTTTATTGGTTGTAGCCCTATCCTATGTTTAAGGATTTCAAATGAAAATGTAGCTAAACTAATATTCAAAATGCAGAATCTGAATGCAAATGAAAGTGCCTAGGATTATCTAATGGAATAAGAGAAACATAGAATCCATTGAAGCCAATACAAAGAATACCTTGAAAATAGTTCACATGATTAACATTGCATAAACTCCACATCCCAAGCAAGGAGTTGAGGATGGCCTACAATCAAAACTGAAAGTGATAGTTCCATATCCAAACTAGCAAAAATACTATAACAAGAGAGAGAAAGAATATATACTAGAAGTGAGAGCAATCTAAAACAATAAGTAACCCATTCATATAGCCTTCTAGTGAAACTATGAACAAGAAGAACAATCAATACTTGAATCATATGTACAAAATGGATATATAGTAGAAAAATAAGCCATTAATGGCTTCTCTAATTCATAAATAAAAGACAACTTACAAAAAAAAGGGAAAACCCAATAGTAACCTCCATTCAAAACAAGATAGTCTCTAATCTAAAGGAAAAAGGACCCGATTTCCTTTGATTGCATTATATTTATAGAATTGTTCTCCATAACTTCCCTCCCTTTTATTTTGAATTTTTCTTACATATTGTGTAATGTCCCCTTCCAATTGATCATGACAAAGGATGAATTAATAGCCTACACGACTCCCATAGGCTATAGTTAGCAAAGGCAAGGGAGTCAAGGAGGTTTATTTGGTGTCACTAGGTTAAAAGAATGACAAATTCTAAAGTGACATTAAATAAAAACAAATAATTATATTTAAATGAAATTGGAGGGAAAATAAAGTGAGGGTTTGATTTGGTCAAAAAGGGGAAAGATATAGAAGGCCCAAAGAAAGGATAAATAGAGGGGTAAACCTTCTCTTTGGCATAATGATTTGATCTCTCATTTTGGAGTGTTCTTGGAGCCATTGTTTCATTGGGGTTTAGAAAAACCCTTCCACTATTGAAGTTTAGTTTCAGTGGTGCAATATCCACCCTAGCTAGACAAGAGGGGAGTCCACCTAGGATTTCCATTGGAGCTTTAGTTGGAGATTTATGTTCAAGGTTACGAAGGAAGTTTACGAAGATTTTCTAGAAGAGGATGATTCATAATTTTTGCAGGTGACAGGAGTGTTTCATAGAAACCATGGCTTAGGGCATCCCCATGGGTGGAGTACAGGGCATCTTGTGAGGCCCCACTAGATGTCCAACAATTGTCCCACAAGGACCTCTGCGATCTAGGTCACAACATGTTGTTTATATCTGGTTCGTGAGGGTTGCAGGAGGTCGCTAACAGAGCATAAATTACTAGAGCAGAGTGTCATAGTGAGCATCATATATTGGCATCATTCCAAGTTTCCTTTGTATTGTTTTTGCTAGTATAATTGTGCAGCTGCCTTGCAACCATTATACTTGTGTTTTCAGGAATATTTTACAACTATTATTACAAAAATTAGATATCAATGTATTGTTTTGATTGGGGTTTCCATCCATAATAAGATGCCATGGTTATTTGCTCTATTTTTTGTGTAATGGATGCATGCAATATGTTTGAAAATATTCTTATATGATCAAACTCTTTGTAAGGAGTTAACAACATCATTAATACAAAGTGTTTGACATATTTGCACAAGGATACATAAAACATTTTGGATAGCAAACATACTATTCCCACCTAACCTAGTTGGGGACATTAAAGTGGCATCAAAGTTGGTGATCTTTCCAGCCTGTGATTTCTTGAGGCATTGATGCCAAGGAAAAATAGAGGACGGGGGAAACAACCCACCCCATGATTAGAGTTAGAAGAGATAAAAGTAGAGGGAGTTATGGGGGGTCTTCCTGAAGATAGGACCATAGATTTGTTGGAAAGCATAGCTAATGGACAACAACAATTAACAAAAGTCCCGACATAGTTATTTTCCAGAAATCAAACAAATTAAAACCAGGGAGGTACTAATGGGAACCATGTAGAGGCCATCCATAGAGGTGGTAGGACTCCTAAAGGAAGTAATACCTATGTACTGTCACATAGTGTCTTTCAGGAAAGTAGTAGAAAGGTAACGAGACCATTATCGCCACCATTCCTTGAGGATCAACCTATAGGAGCACAGGAACAATAGAGGCCGATGGATGAGATGAACTCCTAATTTAGGGAATATCAGTTGCTGTAATAAGGAACACATGAAGCCATGTCTTACAATGACTACTATAACCTCAAGATGAGGAACAAACCTAGGGTGGGCCAGAATCAACAAAATTTTGATCTTCTACGCAAATTGGGAAAGATGACTATCTCATCTTTTGACGGATCTGATAAGTGCGTAGCCCGAGCATGGGTACATAGGTTGGATGCTTATTTCTAGCTTAAATTTTTGACAAAGGCAAAGGAAATAAATTTGACCACTCTATACTTGGATGTAGAGGATTATGAGTTGGTGGTACCAAGGGAAACTAACATTGGGGTATTCCAACATCACATCGTATGAGAATTTCACCTAGAGGTTAATGGATAGGTTTGATAGGAAGGACCTTGAGATCCACTTCAGGGAGTTGGTACATATGAAGAAGATAGGTACACCAGAGGCATATGTCATAGAGTTCCAACAAATGGCATTCATGGTGACAGATGTTTCAAAGTAGATACTGGTGATGTTATTCATGGAGGGCTTGGTTGAACCCATAATAGGTTGGGTGAAGGATTTCAAGCCAAACACACTACAAGAAGATGTCATGAATAACTAGGATATGGCTGACATAGTCCGCAAGAAGACATCAACAATTTTTTTTATCCCACATAAGGTTTAGGTGTCAAAACCTCCCTAGAAGACATGGACAGGGAAGGACATATTGGATGAGGAAACTCGGAGAGAACTAAGGAGAAAGAAGCTTTGCTATAGTTGCAAGGAGCCGTGGGAATAAGGTCATCGATGTATGGGTAAAGGTAAAGTCCATTATATTGAAGTAGTTTCTGATGAAGAGGATGACTATGATGATGTGGGCATTGGATAGGATAGTGGTGAGTCATCGCACCTCAATGATATAGAGCAGGTGCCATTGCAAGATAATGCCAAGGGCGTGATGATTGCCACACCTTCAGGAGTCCATAAATATAACACCTTTAGGGTTAGATACATTGTGCAGGGGTAGAGGGTTACAACCTTTATTGATGGTGGGGCCACCCACAACTTCATTGATACATCACTTGTCACCAAGAGACAAATCCATGCAGAGGAATTCAAGGGATTCAATGTGGTAGTAGAAGATGGGTACAACATGCCATGTACTAAGATGATTAGGGGATTATAATTAATATTGGTGCTAGGATTTCAATAGTTGTACTCATTGGTAGATATTTGCAGGAATTATCATAACATGAGGATGGAGTTACAAGACAAGGGTGGACAATGATTCATCCTAAGAGGTATGTCAAGAGGTGCCCCCAGGATCATGTCTAACCAACACATGGAGGCCCTTTTTAGACACAAGGAAATTTCTTGTTCAAAAAAATGTTTGATCACCATGGAGAAGTCATCACAAGATCACCAACATTACCATGCATATATCCATGCATTACTTGGAAAGCATGAAAGAGTGTTTGAATCATTTCCAATAGGGAGACCACTTGATAGAGGATTTGAGAAATTCATTGAGCTAGAAGAGGGATCGAATCTTGTGATCACCACACCCTATAGGAATCTGAAGAGGTTCCAGGATGAAATAGAGAAGGCCATAAAGGAATTTCTGGAGATGGGACATATCAGGCCTAGTTCTAGTCCCTTCGCTTCATCAATTGTACTGGTGAAGAAGAAGGATGGCACCATGAGGATATGTATAGACTATAGGGAACTGAATAAGAAAACCATCAAAAACTGATAGCCAATACCCAGGATTGATGAGATGATAGACGATTTTCATGAGGCAGTGTACTTCTCAAAGGTTGATCTACGATTAGGATACCACCAGATTCAGGTCAGAGAGGAGGAGATCCATAAAAGAACATTACATTGTCATTATGGGCACTATGAGTTTATAGTCACACCCTTTGGGTTGACTAACACAACAACAACTTTTCAATCATGCATGAACCATATCTTCAAGAAAGAGTTGAGGAAAATCTTATTGGTATTCTTTGACGATCTTTTGATCTACAACAGGACATGGCAAGAACATCTAAAGCATGTGGATAATATTCTCATCATTATGGAGGAGCAATAGATTTTTTCTAAGGAGGCAAAGTGTGAGTCTAGGTTGATAGAGATCCTCTATCTAGGGCACTTGATTGGTGTTGAATGAGTAAAGGTGTATTAGGAGAAGATCCAGACAATATTAGATTGGCCCACCCCCATATCACTCATAGTTTTGTGAGGATTCTTTGGGATATGTAGATATTATAGACGCTTTGTGAAAGGATTTAAAAAATTGGTTTCACCATTGAAAGAACTCACCAAGAAGGGGGCATTCTGATGGTTAGAGGATGCACATGTAGCATTACACAAAATGAATAAGGTGATGAGCACATGCCTCATATTAGCAATCCAATATTTCATACAAACTTTAGTTCGAGAGTGTGATGCATTTGATGAGGGGATAAGGAAGCATTGATGTAGAACCGACACATGATATCTTTTGAGAGAAGAAAGCTAAGATATGTAGAGAAGCTCTATATAATCTATGATAAGGATATCTTGGCCATCATGCATGGATTGGCGAAGCTCAGGTAGTACTTGGTAGGAGGACACTTTGTGGTTAGGAGTGACCACAAAAAGTTGAGATATTTCTTAGAGCAATGAGAACTAAATGAGAGGAAACAAAAATGGGTGAGTAAGGTGTAGGCATATGATTTTGACATTGAGTATGTAAAGGGGAAGAAGAAAATATTTTTGGATACCTTATCTAGGATACCTAAAGCCTTCTCCATGATAGATATCTCAATAGACTGGAAGTCGATTCTTTTTGTGGAATACTCCAAGAATACCTCTGTTTGTAAGTTGATGGAGGGAAATATTCAGGATGACAGGTACATGGTAGTGGATGATATGATCTACTACAAAGACATGATCTATCTTGTCCTTGAGTCCAAACTCAGGGATAATATTTTGAGGGAAGCACATGATGCACTATTGGCAAGGCACCAGGGGTATCTGAAGACCTATAGACATGTGAGGGAGATATTCTCCTGGAAGGGTCTCAAGGAGGATTTACTTAATAATGTGAGGGAATGCATGAATTGCCAGCAAAAAAAGCCAAAGTTTAGACATCCTGCGGGACAACTTCATTCATTATCGATTCTAGAGAAGAAGTGGGATAACATTTCCATCGAATTCAATACAAGTTTGTCAAAGGTACAGGTTAGGGACTGTTTTTACGTGGTAGTGGAGAGATTGACTAAATATGCACACTTATTTGAGATTCCTTCAAAGTACATCACATATCAAGTACCATATCTATTCTTCAGTGAGGTGTTTAGAATGCATGGTATTCTAAGGAACATATTCAGTGACTGGGATAGTAGGTTTCTCAGTGTGCTTTGGTAGGATCTATTCAGGTTATCCAGGACATAGTTGAAAACTAGTACTAGCTACCACCCCTAGAAAGATGGACATACTAAGATAGTAAACAAATGGGTTAAGGGGTACCCGAGGAACTACGTGTCAAGGTAGAAATGGGCATGGATAAAGTGGTTCCATATCGAGGAGAATTGTTACAATACCACTCATCACATGTCCATCGGGATGAGCCCATTCACGAAATTATATGGATATGATACCCCATCCTTCGTGGATTTGGCATTTGGGGACAGTAGAGCTCCCAAGGACAAAGATTGGTTGCAAGAAAGCGAGGACATATTGAGAGTCATGAAGTATAATTTGCAGGCCACTCGTAATCAACAGAAGATTTATGTAGATAGGCATAGGATGAAATACAACTTTGAGTTTGGGGAGCTAGTGTTTATCAGGTTGCATCCTTATAGACAGGTGTCACTGAATCATAGCGGTGTATGAAGTTGAAGCCTTTCTTTTATGAACCCTATAGAGAGATCATGATATTTCGGGAGGTAGCATATGAACTAGAGCTACCAAAGGGTAGCAGAATCCACAACAACTTCCATGTATCCTACCTCGAGAAGGAATTGGGACAACATGTCACCACTTTAGAAGATATTCCTCCACTAGATTAGGAAGGGCAGTTGGTTCTAGCTCCTGAGAGTATTATTGATGTTAGGGAGTGGAGGTTGAGGATAAGATTCATTTGAGAGTACTTGTTCATATGGAGAGGATTTCCTGCAAAGGATGCTATGTGGGAAGGGGAGCAGATCTTAAAACACCCTAATTTGGAGTTTCTTGAGGACAAGAAATCTTAGGAAGGGAGGACTGTAATGTTCCCTTCCAATTGATCATGACAGAGGATGACTTAATAGCCTATACGAATACCATAAACAATAGTCAACAAAGTAAATGGAGTCAAGGAGGTTTGTTTGGTGTCACTAGGCTAAAGGAATGACAAATTCTAAAGTGACATCAAATAAAAATAAATAATTATATTTAAATGAAATTGGAGGGAAAATAAAGTGAGGTTTTGATTTGGTCAAAAAGGGGAAAGATCTAGAAGGCCCAGAGAAAGGATAAATAGAGGGGTAACAATTTTGTTTGGCAATATGATTTGATCTTTCATTTTGGAGTGCTCTTGGAGCCATTGTTTCATTGGGGTCTAGAAAAACCCTTCCACTACTGCAGTTTAGTTTCGGTGGTGCAATATCCACCCTAGATAGACAATAGGGGAGTCTACATAGGATTTCCATTGGAGCTTCGATTGGAGATTTGTGTTCAGGGTTGTGCAGGAAGTTTACAAAGATTTTTCAGAAGAGGCTGATTCATAATTATGCAGGTGACAAGAGGGTTTTAGAGAAACCATGGTTTAGGGAATCCTTGTGGGTTGAGTACAAGGCACCCCGCAAGGCCTCGCTAGATTTCCAACAATTGTCGCACAAGCCTCTATGATCGGGGTTACAACATGCTATTTGGATCAAGTTTGTGAGGGTTAAAGGAGGCTGCTAGTAGAGCAATTACTACTGGAGCAGGGTGCCACACTGAGCATCATAGATTGGCATCATTCCAAGTTTCCTTTGCATTTTTTTTTATTAGTATATTTTTCCAGCTCCCTTGTAGCCAATAGACTTATGTGTTCAAGAGTATTTTACAACTATAATTACAACCATTAGATATTATAGTATTGTTGTGATTGGGGTTTCCATCCATAATAAGATTCCATGGTTATCTACTCTATTTTCTATGTAATGGATGCATATAATATGTTTTACAATATTCCTATATGAGAAAACTATTTGTAAGGAGTTAACAACAACATTAATACAAAGTGTTTGAAATATTTGCACAACAATAAATAACAAATTTTTGGATAGAAAACATAATATTCCCATCTAACCTAGTTGGGGACATTACAGTGGTATCAAAGATGGTGATCTTTCTAGCCTATGATTTCTTGAGGCATTGATTCCAAGGAAAACTATAGGATAGGGGAAACATAAGAGAAAGAAGTAGAGGGAGTTATGGGGGATCATCCTGAAGATAGGACCATGAAACTGTTGGAAAGCATAGCTAATGGACAACAACAATTAGCAGAAGTCCTGACATAGTTCTTTTCCATGAAGAAAGCAAACCAAAACCAAGGAGGTACCAATGGGAACCATGCATATACCAACCATAGAGGTGGCAGGACTCCTAAATGGAGTAATACCTATGTATTGGCATAGAATATCTTCCAGGTAGGTAGCAGAAAGGTACTAAGACCATTATTGCCACCATTCCTAGAGGAGCAGGCTATATGAGCACATAAACAATAAGGGCAGGCAGATGATATGGACTCCTACTTTAGGGAATATCAATTTCTAGAAGGAGCACAGGAAGCCATGTCTTACAATAACTATTGTAACCTCGAGATGAGGAACAAACCTAGGGTGGGCTAGAATATGTAGAATCTCAATCTTTTGCACAAATTGGGAAAGAAAGCTATCTCATATTTTAGCGGATATGATAGGTACATATCCCAAGAATGTGTACATAAGTTCGATACTTATTTCCATCTTAACCCAATGATAGAGGCAGAGGCAATCAAGTTTACCAATCTACACTCGAATGGAGAGGATCATGAGTGGTGGTACCATGGGCTACTAACATTGGTGCATTCCAACATCACATCACATGAGGATTTCACCTAGAGGATGATGGAAAGGTTTGATAGGAAGGACCCTGAGATCCACTTCATGGAGTTGGGACAACTGAGGCAGATAGGTACAATAGAGGCATTTGTCAAAAAGTTCTCGTGAATGGCAGTCATGGTGATTGATGTTTCTAAGTAGAGACTAGGGATTTTATTCACAGAGTGATTGGATGAACCCTTAATAGGTTGGGTGAAGGATTTCAGGCCAAACAAAATACAAGAAGTTGTCATGAAGACCTAGGATATTTCTGACATAGTCCCCAAGAAGACATTGGAAAAAACATTTATCCCACATAAGGGTTAGGTGTCAAAACCTCCCTAGAAGACATGGACAGGGAAGGACAAGTTGAATGAGGAAAATCAAAGAGAACTAAGGAGAAAGAATATTTTCTACAGTTGCAAGGAGTCACGGGAACCAGGTAATCAATGTATGGGTAAAGGTAAAGTCCATTATATTGAGGTAGTTTTTGACAAGGAGGATGACGACGATGATGTGGGTATTAGACAGGAAAGTGGTGAGCCATCACACCTTGATTCTACAGAGAAAGATCCATTACAGGATAGCACAAAGGGAGTGACCATTTACAAACTTTTAGGAGTCCCTAAATTTTACACCTTCAGGGTTAGAGGCATTGTGCAAGGGCATAGGGTTAAAACATTGATTTCTGGTGGGGCCACCCACAACTTCATTGATGTTGCACTTGTCACCAGGAGACAAATCCCTGCAGAGGACTTCAAGGGATTGAATGTGGTAATAGAATATGGGTACAACATGGCATGTAATAAGAGGATCAAGGGATTGGAAGAAACTTTGGGAAACTGTACATTGACCGATAAATTTTGTGTCATAGATTTAACAGATACTCATGTGGTGCTAGTAGTTCAATGGTTGTAGTCATTGGGATATATCTGCATGAATTATTGGGACACAAGGATGGATTTCCAAGACATGGGTGGACAATGAGTCATCCTGAGAGGTATGTCGACAGGTTCCCCCAGGATTGTGTCTAACGAACCCATGGAGGCCATTTTTAGACACAGGATTTTATCTTGCGCAACAAAATGCTTTATCACCATAGAGAATCCATCACATGATCACCAACATTACCATGTAGATATCTAGGCTTTGTTTGTAAAACAAGAAAGTGTGTTTGAACCATTTCCAGTAGGGATACCACTTGATAGAGGATTTGAGCATTCCATTGAGCTAGAAGAGGGGTTGGAGATCATGATCACCACACCATACTTGAATTCAAAGAAGTTCAATTATGAAATAGAGAAGGCCATAAAGGAATTTCTAGAGATGGGGCATATTAGGCCTAGTTCTAGTCCCTTCACTTCATCAATTGTACTGGTGAAGAAGAAGGATGACACCATGAGGATGTGCATAGAATACAAGGCACTGAATAAGAAAACCATAAAAAAACGATAGCCAATCCCCACAATTGATGAGATGATAGATGAGTTGCATGGGGCAGTGTACTTCACAAAGGTTGATCTACGATCAAGATACCACCAGATTTGGGTCAGAGAGGAGGAGATCCATAAAAAAACATTCTGGTGTCACTATGGGCACTATGAGTTTCTAGTCATGCCCTTCGGGTTGACCAATGAACCAACTAATTTTTAGTCATGCATGAACCATATCTTCAACAAACAATTGAGGAAATTCTTACTGGTATTCTTTGATCTTCTAATCTATAACAAGATGTGAGAGGAACATCTGAAGCATGTGGAAAATATTCTCACCATTATGGAGGAGCATATATTTTTTTCTAAAGAGTCAAAGTGTGAGTTTGGGTTGACAAAGATCCTCTATCTAGAGCATGTGATTGGTGTTGAGGGAGTAAAGGTGCATCAAGAGAAGATACAAACAATAGTATATTTCCCCACCCATAGATCACTCCCACTTATGTAAGGATTCTTTGGGATATGAAACTATTACAAGCCCTTTATGAAAGGATTTTCACAATTGGATGTTCCATCGACAAACCTCACCAAGAAGGGGGTGTTATGATGGTCACATGATGCACAGGTAGAATTTGACAGAATGAAGAAGGTGATGAGTGCTTTCCTAGTGTTAGCACTGCCATATTTCACACAACCTTTTGTCCTGGAGTGTGATGCATCTAGTGAGGGCACATGTAAGTGTTGATATAGAAACGACACCCGATAGCTTTCAAGAGTAGAAATATAAGATATCTAGAGAAGCTCTATATAAGATATCCAGAGAAGCTCTATTTGATCTATGATAAGGATATGTTGGCCATCATGCATGCATTGGACAAGTTTAGATAGTACTTGGTAGGAGGACACTTCGTGGCCAGGACTAGCCACAACAACTTGAGATATTTCTTGGAGCAATGAGAATTAAGTGAGAGGCAACATAAATGGGTGAGTAAGGTGCAAACATATGATTTTGACATTGAGTATGTAAAGGGGAAGAATAACATAGTTGTTGACGCCTTATCCATGAGACCAACAACCTTCTCCATGACAAAGATCAATTCTTTTGATTTATACTCCAAGAATACCTTCTCTCATGAGCTGATGGAGGGAAGTATTTAGGATGACAGGTACATGGTAGTGGATGAAATCATCTACTACAAAGAAAAGATCTATCTTTTTCRTGATTCAAAACTCAAGGATAATATTTTGAGGGCAACACATGACACACTACTGGAAGGGAACRAAAGGTATCTAAAAACCTATAGACAGGAGAGAGAGATATTATCCRGAAGGGTCTCAAGGAGGATGCACTTTGTCATGTGAGGGAATGCATGACTTTCCARCAAAACAAGTCAKAGTTTACACATCTTATAGAACTGGTTCAACCATTATCGATTCTTGAGGAGAAGTGGTATAACATTTCCATGGAATTCATTATAAAGTTATCAAAGGTACATGGTAGGGGATGTATTTACATGGAAKTTGGTTCTAGCTCCCGAGAGGTTTGTCKATGTCAGGGAGTAGAGGTTGAGGAGAAGAGTCAATTGAGAGTAYATGGTAATATGGAGAGGATTGCCTATAGAGGATGATATGTGAGAAGGAGAGGAGATCTTACATCACCCTAATCTGGAGTTGCTTGAGGACAATAAATATTGGGAAGGGAGGATTGTAATGTCCCCTTCCAATTGATCACGACAGAGGATGACTTAGTAGCCTATACGACTCTCGTAGGCTATATTATGCAAAGGAAAGGGAGTCAATGGGGTTTATTTTGTGTCACTAGGTTAAAAGAATGACAAATTATAAGGTAACATTAAATAAAAATAAACAATTATATTTAAATGAAATTGGAGGGGAAAAGGGGAAAGATATAGAAGGCCCAAAGAAATGATAAATAGAGGCGTAAACCTTCTCTTTTGCATTGTGATTTGATCTCTCATGTTGGAGTGCTCTTGGAGCCATTGTTTCGTTGGGGTTTAGCAAAACTCTTCCACTATTGCAATTTAGTTTCAATGGTGCAATATCCACCTTAACTAGACAAGAGGGGAGTCCACCTAGGATTTCCATTGGAGCTTTAGTTGGATATTTATGTTCAGGGTTGCGTGGGAAGTTTGCGATGATTTCCAGAAGAGGCTGATTTATAATTCTGTAGGTGATAGGAGGGTTTCAGAGAAATTGTGGTT
>SNQJ01S0018776.1:32067-55870 GCA_010110895.2 Picea sitchensis | reverse complement strand
GGTACAATCATTTCCCCAAATATGTTTTGTCCTCATGGGACTAAGACATGATGTCATGCAAGGCCTTACGTGATAGGAATTCTGCAACCCATGGGGATGCCTCATGGGACACTAGTAGTCTGACCCATGGGGTACAACTAAACTAGAGTTTCCTTAGAAATTCCCATTATCCTCTACAATGTTGAAACTCTCGCACTTCTCACTCTTTGCTACCTCATAAATTACCTTTGCAAAAATTTCCAATAGATCATTAGTTCACTAGAACATGTTCAATAGAATAAGTGAGTGAATGTACTTATGAATGACTCCTTGAGGTGTATTTATACTTTTACTGGATAACTTCTTTCCTTAGCTTAAGAGATTCTTGAATTTTCTTGTTACAACTACTTTACCCTTTCATTAAAGACTAGTAACCAACTAGGGGATTCTTGACCATTATTTGGGGCCTTCAACTTCACAGGGCCATAACTCCTCAACTGTGAGGAACCACGTGGCATACCATATATCACCATAAATGGCATGATGAGTAATATCCATCCATGAGTGAGTTACCTACGTTTACACTTCCCTTCATGCAGTTTTTCCTTGATCAACTTCAGGTACCATAACCATACCTATGGGGTTGTCGGACTTCTTCAAGGATTGACATAAATGACAACCAACATTTCAACAATCCCCCCCTTTGGCATTGATGACAACACTTGTCATGGGAATACTTACGCTCCCTCTCATTCTCCCCATGTGATCATCGCTCCCCCTATCTTCATGCATCTATTCCTTCTCTTTGTTTCCATGCCTTTGTTCCTTCTCTCCCCATTTGACATCAATGGAAAAGGGTAAATATCCTATGGGTTGTTCCCCCTATCTAAAATCCTCTGCTTTCTCTTCATGGTGCTTCCTCATGTAAATCTCTTATGTATGTGAAAATAATTCAAAGTAGTGTTTACTTGGACTCCTCATGTTTTTTACTTCTCTCTCCCTATATTGTTGTGCTTGATTCCATGTGGATCACTTTGGGGCATAATCTACTCCAATTTTCTGTCGAAGATACTCAAAATTTTCCCTTGAAAGAGGTTTGGTGAAGACATTTGCAATCTGCTCTTTTGTCCCATTGTACTCTAGATCGATGTTCTTCTCTGTAGCATGTTCTCATAGAAAATGATACTTGATCAGAATGTGTTTTTCTTAGAATGAATCATTGGATTCTTAGAGACACTGATAGCATTGTTGTTGTCACAGAATATTGAAATGTGCTCATCATACTTCACTTGTATATCCCGCAATGTTTACTTCATTCAAAGAACCTGAGTACAACATGTCATTGTTAAAATGTATTATGATTTTGTTGTGTACAAGGGTATTGATGATTGTTTCTTTCTTAACCATGATACCAGACAATCCCCCAAGTAGAAGGTTGCTCCACTTGTACTTCTTCTATCATCAATGCAACCTACCCAATTTTTATCTGCGTAGGAAACCAGAGATAGTTCATTCCCTTTTGGATACCATAATCCAAACTCTTATGTTCCTTTGAGATATCTGAATATCCTCTTCACTGCCATAACATGTGATTTATTTGGTTCCACTTGAAATCTTGCAAATTTTCCAACTTCCTACATCATATATGGTCTAGTCATTGTCACATAGAGTAAGCTTCCAATCATCGATTTTTAGAGTCTCTAGTCTGCATCCTTAGAATCATCACCCTTAACTTACAACTGGTATTCATTGGAGTACTTATTGGTTTTCAATCTTCCATTCCAAACTAATTTATCATTTCTCTGATATACTTGGTCTGAGAGATGAAAATACCTTTTTCGCGCTGACATGTCTGTAATCCCAAAAATAAAGTCAACTCACCAAGCAAGGACATCTCAAACTTGTTCTACATGTATTTGGAAAACTTTTGTCTCACCTTCCATCATCACTTCCAAAGATAATGTCATCTACATAAACTTCAATTATCAATATATTGTCTCGATCCATTTTTATGTAGAGATTGTTGTCTGCATTTCCCTTCCTGAATCCTTGTTGTTGTATATACATGTCCAATCTTGAATACCATGCTATAGAGTCCTCCTTGATTCCATATAATTATTTCTTTAACTTTAAAACATAATCTTCATTTTTTGATAACATAGATCCTTCAGGTTGTTTAATGTAGACTTCTTCTTCAAATTCTCCATTTAGAAAGGTCGACTTTACATCCATATGATATACCTTGATTCTCTTGGAACATGCATAGACTAATATCAATCTGATTGCTTCTATTATGAAAATTGAGGCAAAGGTTTCTTCCAAATCTATACCTTCAACCTAAGTATATCCTTTGCATATTAACCTTTCTTTGTTCCTGGTCACTTGGCCATCCTCAATCTATTTGTTTGTGAACACCAAATTTGTACCAGTTGCGTTCTTGTTCTTTGGCCTTGGAAACAGTTCCCATGTTTCATTCTTATCTATCTGATCCAATTCTTAATACATAGCTTTGATCCAATGTTAATATTTTATGGCTTATTCAAAATTGCTCGGTTCAACTATGGACAACAGTGCTAGGTACCTCTATTCTAGCGAACATATTTTTCTTCGAGTTTCAATTCATGCATCTCTATTCCCAATAATATATTCTGATGGATGATTTTTTTCACTCATCGTCTTGGTATCTTGGGAGGTGTTTGAAGATATTGCTGCTCATTTTCCTCTTTCTCTACTTCTAGCTACTCTCCTTCTTCTTCTATTTCTTATTCTTCTTCTTCTTCTACTTATTCTTCTTTCAAATTTTTTTCGTCATTATACTCTTCTTGATCTTTGACTATTTCTTTGATATTTCTTCCATCTGTTTCATCAAGATTTACATTGATTCCTTCCACTATTTTGTTGAGTATTATATTGAATCATTTGTATGCTTTGATTTTGCTTGAGTACCCAACTAGTATGCCCTTATCAACTTGGGAATCAAATTTTCCAATCCTACAATCTTCTCTTTTTATATAGAATTTTCTTCCAAACACTCTAAAATGCTTCACATATTTTGGTCTTCCTTTCCATAGCTCGTAGGGAGTCTTATCACTGTTATTTCTGAGCATTCCTTTGTTCAGGATATGAAGTTTTGTATGTATTGCTTGTGCCCAAAATATGTCACCCAACTTGGAGTATTTCAACATGGTTCTAGCCATTTTTTGTATTGTTATGTTCTTCCTTTCGACAAATCCATTTTGTTGAGGAGCATTGGATATTGAGAACTATTTTTTTATTCCATGTTCACCATAGAATTCCATGAATTCCTTTGATGTAAATTCTCCTCCATTGTCTAATATCAAACACTTGATTTTTAAATCTGTCTCAGTTTCAACCATCTCTTTGTATATCTTGAATTGTTTGAAATCCTCTGACTTCTTATTGAGAAATAAAAATGCAGTCATTCTTGTGTAGTCATCAACCAATATCATAAAGTATTTCTCACCATTAAATCCTTTCGTTCTTATCAGTCCACATAGATCAGTATGTACAATCTCTAGCAATTTTGTTGTGGACTATTCTTTTGATTTGAACTTGGTCCTGGTTTGTTTTCTCTATAGACAATGATTACATAGAGTATTTGTTGTCTTTGAAATCTTAGGAATTTCTCTTACAGCTTCCTTTCTGTTGATTCTGACAAGATTATCAAAGTTCATGTGACCCATTCTTCTATTCTAGATCCAAATTTCATTTTCCTTTCCTAAAAAACATCTTTCCTTTCCAATTCCATTCAATACATATATGTTGTTTGGGGTTCTTATATTTGTATCCACCAACTTTCCTAATCATGCTTTCCTTATCTCACATTTTTCTGATTTAAACAAAATTTTGTGTCCTTGATCACACATTTGAATTAAACTTAGTAGGTTGTGCTTCATGTCTTCGACCAATAGAACATTTTTTTCCTTGGCGTCTTTGCTTCCAAGCTTGATTATGTCTCTTCCTATAATTATGGCTAAGTTTTCATTTCCAAATGAAATTGATCCATCTCGTTCCTTGTTTAGGGTTAGGAACCTTTTTTTGTCACATGTCATATGCTTTGAACAACCACTGTCAACATACCACCCAATTTTCTTGTGTTGATCTTGTAGAGAAAGCAGGCATTCTTCAGTGTTGAATTGATCATGATTCCTTATCCATATCCTTTGTGGTTCTTGCTTATGATTGTTGATATTATGGTTGTATTCTCTTGGAGGAACATACAATCTACAATCTTTGGCCATGAGACCAAAATTGTTGCATTTGTAGCATCCTACTTCATCACTCAATGATCCAAATATGTTGTAGTTTATGTTATGTGTTTCATAAGGTCTTCTTGGATAGATATTATTTGAATAACCTTCACAGTTTCTTTTGTTATTGGCATAGGCCCTACAATTTATAGCTTTGTGCCAAAAATTGTTACATGAATAACATAAGCCAAGAAAAATAGTTTGATACCAAGAGGTGGAATATCTTCTGAATCCTTCTTCTTCTTGAAGTCTTTCTATTTTTGGTTGCTACATATTTTGAATTCTGAATATTCTAGGTGGTGCAGTGTCTCTGTGATATTCTTCTTAGATCTTGTTTCCTCCTTCCTTCCTAGGAGAATCTCTGAAAATTTATGCATAGCTTCTTTGTTCTACTTCCTATTATGTTGTCTTGGAGATCGAGCCATTCTCT
Organism: Picea sitchensis; assembly: GCA_010110895.2. NCBI lineage: Eukaryota > Viridiplantae > Streptophyta > Pinopsida > Pinales > Pinaceae > Picea > Picea sitchensis. The sequence continues at coordinate 51,190 of SNQJ01S0018776.1, read as the reverse complement.
TTCTACATTTGGTTGTATCCTAGCCTGGTCATGTCATAGTATGTCCTTTGACTGCTGATGATTTCATCCAATATTTTGGTGCTATTCTTTTTAATGTATTTATTCTGAAGATCTTTTCTTAGAGTGACTACTTTTTCTTCTAAGCCTTCAATCATTTTCTCGTTTTATTCCAACTGACTTCTAAGTGCTTCTTCAATTCTTTTGTCTTATTCTACGTGGATTTTTAACTTTGTGATCATCTTCTCAACTTCTTCTAAGTTGGAATTCTGAGATCCTTCTTTTTTATTTAGCTCTGCCTTGAGTGACTTGTGTTTATTTCTTTCTCTCCTTAGTTCTTATAAGGCACTGATTAATTATGCTATGAGATTGACTTCGCTTTATTCTTCAAAATATTATTCATCATCTTCTACTACCATGAAGAGTACTCTTTATGAATCACTGTCACTATCATCATCCTCATCTGATGAGGAACTATCTTCCTAGGAGTAGAAACGTTTCTTGAATATTTTCTTTTTGTTTCTTCTTCCCTTTTGAATTTTAATTTTCTTCTTAGGAACTTCTTCTTCATCACTTTCTTTATTATTAGCATGAGGAAATTTAGAAGAAAAATGACCAACACCACCAAAATTAAAAAATTTCGATGGAAGCATATCTTTGTACTTGTCGGGTCCTATTTTCAACTTTCTTTGAAGTTTTCCATTACTTCATCTTCCTTTGAATCATCGTTGCAACTACAATATGATTTTGAATTTTGCTTGTTCTTATTCTTTGTCTTCTTGGATACCTTGAATGTTTCTTCTTTCATATTTGGATTATCTTTCTCTATTCTCATTTCATAGAATACTATTATCCCATGTAATTCATCCATGCTCAAAGTAGCTAGGTCTTCTCTTTATTCTAGAGATGAAATCTTCAAACAATGACTAGTTCCTTCATTTCTTCTACCAAATATTTTATGGAATTCACTATTTCATCAAATCGTAGAAAGTAGGTTGCAATGTCTTCATCTTCCTTCATATTCAATTGTTCAAACTTAGCTCTGAAGGTTTTAATTTTATCTCCTTTGACTTTTCCATCTCCTTCATAAATATTTTGAAGCTTATCCCAAAGATCCTTGGTAGACTCGCAATTCATAACCTTGACAAATACTGAATCAGCCAGACTATTCAGAATGGTGCCTTTAGCCTTTGAATTATTCTCATTGGTTTTCTTTTTATCTTTTTCAGTTGGGGGACTGGTTGGTGTTGTACATCCATTTACTACTGATTTCCAAACAACAAATCCTTGTGCCTATAAAAAGGTTTTCATCCTTTTGTTACGGAAGGAATATTTCTAACCATCCAATATTGGTGCTCCAATATTAACGTATTACATGATCTCCTTCCAGTGGTTAGATTTCTTCTTGAAGGACCTATGTTGATACCAATTGTTGGAATAATGAGAGGGTGGGGTGAATCAATATGAACACTTTTATTAATTTTAACCACAATATATATACCTCAACAATATTAAGCAATTTATCATTAGCATTCATTATATCATTAAAATTATAATCATAAGCAACGTCACATCAACAATATTACATTAGATACATAGTACACCAAAATTTACATGGAAACCCAAATGGGAGAAAACTACAGAATGATTTTCTTATATATCAAAAGATTACATTCATTGGAAGCACCAAATTCCTAATTCTCCAACTGCAACTGGAAGGAGGCTCCAACCCCCTATTTACAAGCTCCAACTTGAAGGAAGCTACAACTGCTTGAGTTCTCTAGCTCCAGCCAGAAGGAGGCTACAACCCCCTAATTCTTAGTCTCCAACTCCCTATGTTCTCCAGAACCAATCAGAAGAAGGTTATAACCCCCTTTCCTTGCCCCATCTTTCCTCCCTGCAACTGATCATCAATGTGTGTGTGTCCTATTAGCACCATGATTTTCATAGCTAATGTTAGAGGTTTGTCAACAGTTTTCAAAGTCATTCCTACTAGCACCAATATTTTTTTTAATGCCTGGCATCATCCAACATCTCCAAGGGTATGTTTCAAAAGGAAGCTTTATCATTTCTTATTTTCATTTCCATTTTCCACTGTGCATTGCAAAACTCACTTTGCGCTACAAAACTCAGTGTGCTTTGCAAAAATCATTGCACGCTGCAAAAATCACCGTGTGCTGCAAAACGCATTGAGTGTTACAAAACTCATTGCGTGCTGCAAAACTCACTGTGCGCTGCAAAATTCACTACGCACTGCAAAATCACCTGGTACACAGAAAAATCGTATTTTCATCATAAATTTTAAATGCGGAACTAGGTTCTTCAAAAGTCTTTTGTGGAGATGAATAGTAATATCATTAACTTTCTAACCAAAATCATCCTGACCCATTTCGTCTTTTTGGAGAAAAGTGGAAATCATCACCTACAAGGAAGTTTGCAGCGAATCCTGAAATTGCGCTGCAAATGCTAACAGTCTGATAAATCCAAGCCGTAGGAGGGTTTCCACCTGTCTGAGGAGGTTTGAATGGGTTCTCAGAGAGTAGTTAGATACCAAGGGATGCTTGTACCTAATATTCAACTCCATTAAATCTCCATGTAATGATGTTGGCTGCAGTCACATTTATTCTAAAAGACAATTTCCAGGAATCAAGGAATTAGTCGGATTCTTGTTTTCCACATGTCTCTAAGGCATGGAATCCAATGCATGGATTAGGATTCAACCTCCTAGATATATGATTGATGAAATTTTATATTAAATAGTTTCACAAATGTGACTGAGGGAGACTATCTTTGTGAAAGGGGGAACTATTGTACTGCGGATCAAGACTTGTTTATTTCTTTGAATTTAATGCAGAAGTTTCCTTTTTCTGAAATTTGAGATTCATCACGGTGTTTATGTTCAGTATGTTTTTATTGTCTATCATTTCCATGATTATGTTTTTCTTCTATCATTGTCTGAGAGTAAGTGGTAGGAATTCATCCATGTTTGATGCTCCTTTCGCATTGATGATGATTGTTATGTGTAAATGGTTACTTTTAAAGAATTTGTCTTCATTTGATGCTATGTTTAGTAATTAATCTTTGTGTCTTTTCTTCTAAAGCTGCACTAGAGATTCATCCACTGATTGATGCTTGTAGTGTAGTGGGATTTCTTCTCCTTTCCATCTCTCATTTCATATCATTTATTTGCTGAGAATAACACCTATTTTTCCTCAAATCTGCAGGAAGAAACCAACCAATTGTTGACTGTAAAAACATTGAAATTCAGGATGTGAATCGATTTCCCAATGGTACCTTTTCCTTGTTTGTCCTATCAACCCTTTTAAAGAAAAAAAAAACTTGTCCTATTGCATAATCTGACCTCTGTTCCTTTATTGATAAAACCCTTGAGTGATTACCAGTCATTAGACATCTAAGAGATCCCTCTCTGGTTGTATAGGTCATAATACAATCTAAAGTTGGTTGAAACAGTTACCTCAAGGTTTTCTTTGATACATCCCAAAGAAATTTCATAGTGATAACATGTCCCAACCACGTACCACAACAAGAACATGAGTCATACCATGCATCAACTATGTACCAACATATGTACTATCACATGCATATATCATGAATAAGATATGCCAACCATAACATCAATGATGTGTATCTAAAAAAATTGTGTATCATATGTCAAACATGAATACAACTTGTACCATAGTATCAATCAAGTTCCCTCAAATACCTAAATATGTACCTCATGTGTATGCCACCATACAACAAGTGTATAACTCAACCATGTACCAATATCTCAAAGATATGAACCATATCAATCATGTCATATACCAAGCCATATGTAAGGGTATACCTCACTCAACCATATAGCCAAGATGCACTTCAACCATGTGTCAATTCCTCAACCATATACCAAGCATGCCTCAAGCATGTACCATAGCCATAACCAACATGTAACCCTCAAAACATACTGATAAACATACTTGTACCTCTGTAGCTTACCTGAAACACTGTAATGTTGACTTGTAATATTTCTTTTGTATTTAGGGACTTGGTACAAGCATTTCCCCCAAATATATCTTGTCCTCACAGGACTAAGACATTATGTCACACGGGGACTCGTGTGATAGGAATTGTGCAACCCGTGGGGATGCCTCGCAGGACACTAGTAGTATGACCCACGGGGGTCAACCAAAATAGGGTTTCCTAAGAAATTCCTTCTCTCATATGCAATGCCAAAACTCTTTCACTTCTCACTCTTTGCTACCTCGGAAATTACCTTCACAAAACTTTCCAATAGATCACTAGTTCACTAGAAGATGTTCAATAGAATAAGTGAGTGAATGTGCTTATGAATGACTCCTTGAGGTGTATTATACTTTTGATGGATAACCTCTTTCCTTAACTAAAGGGATTCTTGAATTTTCTTGTTACAACTACTTTACCCTTTCATTAAAGACTAGTAACCAACTAGGGGCTTCTTGACCATTCTTCGGGGTTTTCAACTTCACAAGCCCATAACTCCTCAACCAAACCATGTGGCATACCATATATCACCAGAAATGGCATGAAGAGGACTATCCATCCATGAGTGAGTTACATGTGTTTACACTTTCCTTAATGGACTTTTTCCTTGATCAACTTTGGGTAGCATAACCATACCTCTAGGGATGTTGTAATTCTTGAAGGGTTGACATCAATGAAAACCAATAAATTTTCAACAAAAAGGGGAGATTCAGTAGCCAAATACAAATGACTAACAAAGGTAAGGAACCAACCTTAGAACAATTTCATACTCTAGTAAACCTAGGAAACATTTTTTCATGAGCTAACCAACAAATTCCAAAACTGGTTGATGAGGTAGTGGATGTCCAGGCCATAACATATGATAGAAAAAGGAAGGTGGTTGTAAAAATAGCTAACAAAAGAAGAAGACTCTCTTTGTACAACTCAATAGTGGTTACCACTAAAGAAGCCTCACTTGACACTACGAATACCAAAGTGAGTGAGTTACTAGGAGCAGGGATGGAAATATCTAATACCATCATAGAGAGAGTGAAAGAAGATGAAAGGGAAGTAGAGTCTATGAGGAGAGAATTGGAACACCTCATACATCAGGTTGAATACTATCAAAACACTACTTAGGTGGTCACCTTTATGAGGGTTGAATTCCTTGGAGGGTATAATCATTTCAAGCTAGAAAGAGATATTTTTATCGGGTAGGTAGTAAGTTACCAGGAGGAAACTCTATTGAGGATGATAACACACAAAGATATTTTGAAGTGGTTCAAAAAAGCACACAAGGATTTGGCTCAAATCAAATACATCAAGGAAATCCAAAAGGGTTGAGGTGAAGAAGAGAACGGTATCAAAGCACTTACAAATGAAAACGTAGCTAGAATCCATAGAGCAACTGAGTATTGGGTGTAGGCAGTTATGGAACCACAAAAAATAATGTAATAAAGGTGGGAAGAGTGTCTTAAAAATTGAGAAAATATAAATGAGAGGATGAGAAACACTCAACTCCCTGAATTCGACATGCCTAATGACTTCGTGGGTCTCAACGATGTAATAAAAAAACACACCAAGATGGATCAAAAGTTTGAGGATGATGTTATCCAAATAACAAGCTTGGAGAGAGGAAAATTAAAGAAGTTTGTAGAAATATTGAAAAGACCATTGGTGATCCTACAGTACTTGGGCGTCAGGATGGACAAGTTCAAGCATTGGGTGATGGAGATGAAGGATGTGCTCAACGCACCAATGGAAAAAAAATATTCCCTTACATCCATACTTGTGAATACATTTTCCTCCAGTGGTCTACATATGAATAGGCAAACCCATTGCAGTGATTGAATATGACTAGGAGACTACACATGGATTCGTCCACTTTACTTTTTCTTTTTTTACATGAACTAGACTAGGAGCAATTTTTAGGACAATCTCTTTTTATAAATAAGAAAACGTTCATGTAATTGAGGTTGATGGTTTTGTTAGATGAACTTGATAGTCAATGCAGAGAACTATTTTTGAAGAGGGAATTAATTAAGAAGCTCGGACAAAGCCAAAGAAAAACTTTTGTCAATTTTGTGGATGTGATCTCGATCTGTGGATTGTTTTGCATCTTGTTATCAGCTACATGCCTTTGTTGGAGTTACTTCACACACACATAGGATTTATTTTTCCTAAGATTTTTCCTTTTTTATTAGTCATTATTAGTAATTATCCAGTCTCCTATATTTTAGGGGAGAATATTCCACCTGGAGAATATTCTCTTTCAGTTGACACTTCAGTTTGACTAGTTGAGTTGAGTCTAGATGCTGCATTAGTCTTGTCATCATGCAACATTGGGATCATCACCATGTTGGTGCATTAACCTTGATTCCTTGATCTACTCCTCACTACACTTTGTTTCAGTAAGTTAATTGAAGACTGGTTGACTAGTTAACTCAGCTAGGTGGCGGTTCACTCCCATAACTGCCTGAGAGATTAAACTAGGTGGAAGTTCACTCCCATAACTATTGGTGTGTGTCCAAATCACTCTAGACCACCACTATGGTGCATTGGTTCTTCTCCAGCACACATTGATTGAGTCATACAGAGTATATCTTGTGTAAATTATTCATTATTCAATACGGTTAATGATAATTCTTCTATTATTCCTCTCTTGCTTCTTCTTTCTCAATTTCTCTCTACAAATGTGTGTGGTATTTTATATCTAGATATATTCTATGCAGGTTCAACACATTTACATGGTATCAAAGCCAACAGATTACTAAGAAAAAGATACACCAAATTTTTTGCAGGTACAAAAGATTGAAGACAACGGAAAGATGGATTTCCAAAAGGAATTCATTCTTACACCTTACAACTAATTTGCATGGAAGGAGAGAATAATGATTCATATCCAAACCAGAGGATTGTACAGGTTCACCTTGAATAGAGACACAGAACCGACATCAGCCATAGAAAAATGCAAGTATTTAAATTGAATGGATGAAGCACTCAGAACAATTTGCAGTCTTATTTCTCTCGATCTTTTTTTTCACATATCTTCCTGTAAGACTCCCAATGAATCCTAGACCACCTTGGAAGGGTTCTTTGTAAAATAGGATGAGATGAGGGGACACATTCCATTCTCTTGAGGACTTTATCAAATCCTTGACACAAGAGCAAACCAAGCTCATCAACATGGGAAAAATCAAAGGCCCAAAGGCGCATGAACTAACTTTGCAAGATGGCAGCCATAAATATAAGAAATATAAATATAAATACAAAATGAAAGCTCATGCACATCCGAAGAAGGAAGGGTACTCAAAAACATTCACTGATCCCTTTGGATCCAAAGGGAGAAAGGAGAGAAAAGGGGAGAAATTATCATACTGCCATAAAGGAGAAATACTTCAACAAAAAAACCTTGGAGATCGCATCCCCAAAGGTGCCAAGAAGAAGAAGCTAGAAGATTAGAATCCCAAGAAAGGAAATTCTAGCCATGCCTTGATTGCCATCAACTCCTCTCTCAATGCTTGGATCGTAGATTCAGGAGCATCATATCACATGGCTTCCATAAAAGCATTCTATTATTCATTGGATGCATGCAAAGATCCTCCTATTCTGATGGGGGACAACTCTCCAATCGAGGTCACCGACAAAGGAAGGATTGAACTCACCAACGAAAGCTTCAAGAATGTGTTGCACATTCCCAAACTTTCCGTCAATCTTCTCTCCATGTATCAGATGAAAAATTTCGGCACTGGAAATAAATTCATATTCACACCAAATGAAGTGGACATCTATGACATGAAAACCAACTCCAGGGTTGCTACCGGTTAGGTAAATCATCAATCTAGATTGTATACATTTTCTAAATTTATTGAACCAGATTATGCTTTACTGCTTACTCATGCTGATGAAAGTAGTAGGATATGGTACAAAAGGTTTTGACATTTGAAGTTTAGATATATGTAACATCTTAGCAAGGAAATATTGATTTATGGTATACCATACATCCATTTCTCCAAGGGAGTATGTGAGGGATGTTTTCTTGGAAAGCATCCTCAAGACAAATTCGACAAAGGGAAGTCACTGAGAGCTTCTGCGCCTTTAGATCTGATCCATAGTGACCTTGCGGGTCTTTTTCCACATACATATATCAGAAAAGTGAGGTTTGTTCTCCTTTTTGTTGATGATTTGTCACGTTTCACATGGATTTACTTTCTCAGGAAAAAATTCGAGGTCTTTCAACACCTCAGATATTTCAAAGCCCTAGTTGAGACACAATCAAGAAATAAAATCAAGGTCCTCTGAACTGATCATGGGGGAGAGTATGTCAATCATGAGATCCAAAATATTTTCCATGAGGTAGGGATTCAGTTGTAGCACATAGTTCCCTATACTCTGCAACAAAACAAAGTTGCTGAGAGGAAAAACAAATCTCTAAAAGAGATGGCATCTTGCATGCTACATGCAAAGTCACTACCATAGAGACTATGGGTCAAAGCACTTAATTTTGAAACATACATCCAAAATAGATATCCCCATAGATATGTCAAGGATAAGACCCCCTACGAGGCTTGGATCGGCCTCAAATCAGAAGTGACCCACTTTCATATTTTCAATTCACGCGCATGGGCCCAGATTCCCTCTGAAAAGAGGAAGGCACTTGATCCACACATCACTGAGTGTATTTTTTTTTAATACCCCGATGGTGTGAAGGGATATAGACTTATTGATCTTTCCTCAGACTGACTCATCATTGAGCAAAGTGTCCAATTCGAGGAAATTGTCTCGCATGTATCTCAGCAGTCGCAAGCAGACACCTTCATTCTTCCACCTATCCAAGATGATGAGCATGCACATGAAGACTCTTCTTCAGATGAGAGTTATGATTCAGAGGACTCAAATGATTCAGATACAAAGTCAACACAATCATATGTAGAGTCAAATCATCCAGATGTAGATTCAGATCCATAGTACAGGCCCAAGTGGGCATAGACTACTCTTCAGGATGCAGTGGATCTTGTTGGTTATCCAACCGACACTAGGAGGACTCGATCTGATTTTGAGGAGCCTCCTATTGGACTCACTTCCACTAAACCATTTCCCTCTAGGAATATTTTATTAGTTCAATATTTAGATCCACAGTCTTATGGCGAGGCTGCTGGAAATCCCTTTTGGGAATCCGCCATGCAAGAGGAGTACAACTACCTCCTCAAGAACCAGACTTGGGATTTGGTTCCCCTTCCTTCTGGGAGAAAAATTTTCAGATGCAGATGGGTCTACAGGATCAATAGCACAACGGATGGAAATATTAGCATATACAAATCCAGGCTTGTTGCCAAAGGATTTCAGCAGGTGCATGGCATTGACTATGATGAGACCTCCGCTACAGTAGTGAATATGGATTCCATACATTTGGCACTTGCCATTGTGGTGGACAAGGGATGGGAAGTACATCATATGTAAGTGAAGAATGCATTTCTTCACAGTGATCTCTCTGAGGAAATCTATATGGTGCAGCCCCAGGGATTTATGCATGATTCATCTTTGGTCTATTGACTAAAGAAGTCTCTTTATGGCCTCAAGTAGGCTCTGAGGGCATGGTATGCCAAGATGGACCCTACCTTTTATCACAAAACTTTGTACATTGTAAATCAAACCTGAATGTCTACATTCTCAAGATGGTTGATTCACTTCTACTCTTAGTTATGTACGATAATGATTTTTTGATCACCAGTTGCTCGACTTCAATGATTGTTGCATTCAAGAGGATTCTACATGACGGGTTTTTGATGATGGACATGGGTCCGCTACACTTCTTCCTTGGACTAGAGATAAGTTAGGATGCATCAGATATTAAACTATCTCAAGCCAAGTATGCACAAGATCTCCTTGAGAGATTTCACATGAAAGACTGCAAGTCTACTTCGACTCCTTTTCTATTAGGATTCAAACTTGAGGATGGAGGGGACACTCCACTGGTTGACAGCACATTGTATAGACAACTATTGGGAAGCTTGTTGTATCTCACACACTCTAGACCAAACCTTTCCTATGCAGTTGGCACAATTTCCAAGTTCATGCATGAGTTGCATGAGTTATATTGGAAGCCTTCAAAGTGTATCCTTCGATACGTATAGGGCACCATCACCTTTGGGATTAATTATGTAGCAGAATCTACATTAGATCTCATCGGGTTTACTGATTATGATTGGGCTGGTGATAGCACTGATCGCAAGTCCACATATGGTTACTCACTCAGTCTTGGTTCCAGGCCTATCTCTTGGTTGAGAAAGAAGTAGGTTGGTATTTCTCTTTCTTCAGCTGAGGCAAAGTACAGAGTGGTAGTTAACATAACCATTCAGGCTATGTGGCTACAACATTTTCTCACTAAGTTGGGCANACAACATTTTCTCACTAAGTTGGGCATTTAGTTTCATCGGTCGATCGTCATCTGGTGTGACAACCAGAGCACTCTGAAGTTCTGCAAAGATCCAGTTCAGAGGCAGTAGATGACGCACATCGAGATCCACACGCACTACATCTGGGACTTAGTACATGAGGGGATCATCGAACTACAATTCTTTCCTTCAGCAGAACAGAAGACATACATCTTCACCAAGACCTTCATTGAGCAGAAGTTCCATTCTCTATGAAGTCATCTTGGAGTGAAGAACACAGTTTCCTAGCAACTGTCAGTTCTTATTTTTACATACATTGTACCTTGAGGGGGGGAGTTTCCCATGATTTTTTCCCTCTTTCCTCACTTTATTTTTAGTGTATATTTTGTATTTGGGTACCTAACATGGCCTTGTTGTTGAGACCCATTCTTTATTTTCACCATAGTGATGTTCAGGGGGGGCGTTGGAGTTACTTCAGTACACACACCTAGGATTTATTTTTCCTAAGGTTTTTGCTTGTTTATTAGTCATTATTAGTCATTATCCAGTCTCCTATATTTTAGGGAAGAATATTCCACCTAGAGAATAATCTCTTCAGTTGACACTTTAGTTTGACTAGTTGAGTTGAGTCTAGATGTTGCATTAGTCTTGTCACCATGCAACATTGGGATCATCACCATGCTAATGTGCACTTTCCTTGATTTCATCACCAGAATGGCGCATTACCCTTGATTCCTTGATATACTCCTCACTACACTCTATTTCAATCAGTTAATTGAAGACCAGTTGACTAGTTAACTCAGCTAGGTGGCAGTTCACTTTCGTAATTTTCTGAGACACTAGACTAGGTGGCAGTTCACTCCCATAATTGTTGGTGTGTGTCCAGATCACTATAGACCACCAATATGGCGCATTGGTTCTCCTCCAATGTGAATTGATTGAGTCATACAAAGTATATCTTGTGTAAATTATGCATTATTCATTACGATTAATGATAATTCTTCTATTCTTCCTCTCTTGCTTCTTCTTTCTCAATTTCTCTTTGCAAATGTGTGTGGTATTTTCTAGATAGATCTATTATGTGCAAGTTCAACACATTTATATCCTTTTAGTAAGATCATGATTATTTTCAGTTATCTTGAATGATTATAGTTATTAAATGAATGTTGGTTAAAATGTGATGGTGTTTTACTGTATTAGATGTGATCGATATGCATAATTATTTCTATCTTATTCGTCTTTATATGTGGTTTCATGCATATTAATTGTTTTTTTTCTTAGATAATATCTAGCACTTGATTAATCGTTCTATTATTGCTAATATTGGTTAGGCTTGGATATTGTTTACATACCGTTGGCTAAAGGTTATCCTGAGCTTGAATTTCTTCAAATCGTTATTTTAAGTTATTTATAATTTTTCCATGTTTGAATGATAAAAAATTAAACCCAAAAGAGATTTTTGATTGAACATGAAACTTTTAGAAACAAGTTAAATCCCATTGAAACTCTGTCAAACCATAAATCTGGAGAATCACACTACCCTAAATGGAGAAGAGTCTAATTGGGCCTCATCTCTGGGCGTGGTTCCTACTATTGAGTTAAAGGGAATTTACACCTCTCAACACAATTAATGGATTTCTCCCAATACTTTAGACTTAATCCCTTATATTGGATCATACAATTATTAATTTCTTTTAATGTGTGGTTATTTCTCTCAACAACACCATTTTGATGTGGTGTATATGTAACAATGTGTTGCATTTGGATTCCCTATGAAGTGCAGTAAATTGTAAAATTGATGTTCACATATTCGCCTCCATTATTCGTTCTTCACCTTTGAATTTGATGTCCAGATTGTTTTTCTACAAGGGCCTTGTATTCCAAAAAAAATTCAAACACTTCACTCTTAATTTTTAAGAAGTAAACCCAAGTGCGTCTAGAAAATTCATCAATGAAAGTTAAAAATACTTGCACCTAGAAAAAGGAGAAGAAAGTGGACCACATAGGTCACTATGAACAAGTTGCAAAAGGGTCAAGGCATGTCAAGAGGCATGTTTTTCAAAACTTTCCTGATGATGTTTGTCGAGAACACAACCGACACAAACACCATCTCCGTAGGAAACAAGAGGAACACCAATCACCATCTATTGCTTACATGGTTTCACAATGAGAGATAGTTTAGATGACCAAACCGCTCATGCCAAAGTTTTCTCAAGTCGTTGCTATGAGAAACACAAACTAATGGAAAGGATGATGACCCAAAGTTTTCAAACTTGTACAACCTACTAATATCATCAACAATTCCAGTTGCGATGAAATGCTTACAATATTTTAAATCCTTAATTACAAGTTGGTGAGGTGAAAACTCTACAATTTTTCCTTCACCTGAATGAGTAATCTGATATATTGATAGAAGGTTGCAGGAAATGCTTGGAACATATAATAAATCATTGAAATTACCATTATCTACCTAAATTGTTCCATACCCTACAACACTAAGAGATCTATCATCACCAAAAATTATCTTCTTGGTGTTACATTCATTTAGAGAAGAAAATGTGGCTTTATTCTTAGCCATATGATAAGATGCTCAAAAATCAATAAGCCACTCATCATAAGAAGTAAAAGTTGCATTGAAAGAGAAAAAAGAAGTAGAAAGTGAATTTCCATGAGAAGAAGAAGAAGAATCAATATTGATGTTGTGCTTCTTCATCATTGCTTCTAAGGCTTATTTCTTCTTAAAATATTTGGACTTCACATGACCATATTTCCCACAAAAGTTGCAACATTTGTTAGTCTTATTAGTTTCAGATTTTGTTCCTTTGTCACCATTAGGAGTAGAAGTTGGCGGAGAGGGTTTGGGACCCTTGTTTTGCTTGTTGTTGTGGTGAGGATGTTTCTTCTTGGAATTCTTGGATTTATCTTTCTGTTGGAGTAATAAGGCTTTGTTGGATGTACCTGCAGTGCTGATCAATACAAGTTTCACAAGATTATCTTTCTCTTAGATAATAGAACCACAAAAGGACTCAAGAGTGGGATTTTTATAAGCACTCCCTAGATCTTCTCTAGTGGCATAAAAGGTAGATAAAAAAATAGAATATGCACTATGGATCTTAGAAATAATATCGTATATGCATCGATATTCCTTCAGATCTAATTGGAATTCTATACACAAAAGTCTAAGTGTTTTTAACTTATATAAGTAATATTTAATGAAAAGAAAATCATTTGGACTTAAAGTCATTAACTGATTTTCCAACTAGTGGGCTCGAATAATATTGTGTTTACCAAACACGGCTTCAAGATTTTCCCAAGCTTTATTTTGGCCCTCAATTCCTTGAAGGTGAGACCTTAAATCGGGAGAGATGGACATGTCGATTAGTCCACACATTTCATCATTCATATTAACCCATTTGGAATACTTGTCATCATCAGTGGGTTCTTTTTCTTTTCCCAAGGTAATATGGTATAGTCCTTTGCTTTTTAATACATCCTCCATATGGGATTTCCATGATAAGTAGTTGGTATTGGTAAGAAAAATATCACTAGGATATGTCATATTATGCAGAATCACCAAAAAAAAAAAAAAAATGATGGTATGGATGGAAAGATATAAAAAAAAAAAGGTTATTTAAAAAAAAAACATTGAAAATGAACTTCGGATGTGAAAGTTATGCCCTTTTGAAAAAAGGAATAAATAGTAACCAAAGAGCCATGTGGAAAGTAGAAGTTGGTACACGTGGTGATACCCCTCCTTCTAATAACCTCAATTTTGCAAATAAGTTGCTTTATTTTTTTGTGACTAGTAGAATCAACAACTAGTTGGGCACGTACTTGTGTAACACATGCTCGTGTTATCCAACTGCCACCACTATAACCTCAAAGTGTGCCCACAATGCCCCACACATGACACACATGGTAATTTAGGGTTTTGAACTGATGACTTCACATAACAGAGTTTCTTGACAAATCACTTCATTATCGACTTCCCTACACCTCGGGGGAGAAATAAGTTTCTTTGTGAAGTGACCCACTTTTATAGAATAAGTGGGATCACTTTTACAATGAAGTTACTTTGAAATTTGCATGCAAAATAAATAACTTAAAATAAAATATTAATGCTACTTATACTTATTGACTTTTATAATTTAAGTGAAATACACTTTACAATGGATGCATGATTTATTTTTAAAGTAACAAAAAAGAGACTTGAACTCAAGACCTCTTACTTAATAACGAAAATTTTAACCAAGTGAGCTAGTGAAAAACATAGTATATTGTTTAGGAGGAGGATTGGGGGTGTTGTTGTTGTTGAATACAACCTTGGAGAGTGTGCTCATAAAACAATCTTTTCACACAAGAAAACAATTTCTCTTCTCGATGGAAACAAGGGTTAGATCTTGGTTAGCTTACCCAGAAAATGCAAATTTTCCCTCTATTTCTGATTTATTGAGAATGTATAGAGTGCATGAGAAAGAGCATACGTGGACAAGAAAAACCTTTCCACTATGTTTCTAGTTTTTCGAGATTGCATAGAGCATGGGGAAAATAGAATACACAGATCGAAAAGAGTAGCAACCTAAAATTAAAAAACAAAATGAAACCAAAATATCATCTATGCAAAAATTTAAAAGTCTGTATTCAGGATTTATACCTCCGGATCTGACCAAAATGGTTGTATCTTGGGAAAACATAAAACCTTTTTGAGTGAAATGAAAATAATTCCTAACTGAAACTAGTGTTCGATATGTAATGGAATAGTCCTCCTAGCCTAGAAATGCATAGAAATGGAAGAAAACAAAGATGTGGTAACACGACTTCGCGATCTCGATCTACAATGAGAGTAGGTATTCAAATGCACTCTGATACTATGTTTGACAACACATGTATTCCAACAGAGGATGAACACATTTGGTAACCACTCACACAACCAAATCAAATATCAACACAACGATGTTTTTACGTGGTAAAACCCATGTGGGGAACATCCACGTCCCCAACCAACATGGCCACTTGGAGCAATTTATTAATACAAAAGAAAATATTACAGAGATATTTACAAGAGAGTTTCTCACAATCGATCACCAACAAATGACCCTCCATGTTATTTAAATATAGATCATGGACCAATCAGGTGTTAATCCATGGATCAATGTAGCCATTAAGATCGAGGAGAATATGAACCGTCGAATCACTATATGTCGGGAACATATAGTGACCATCGAATTACCTAACTACAATTGCATACTAAAGAAACACACTTTTACCTAACGACACATTAGACCACGTTGATCTTAACTAACTCCTAAATGTGTAAATGTCCTAACAAGCCACACCCTCAATTAACTTTTGAACATTATGTATGGGAAATTCATGAGAGGGTATGACCTCAATAGTCTACTAATGTTGTGTGTAGGTTTCCCAAGTACTCAACGCCCTTCATATATGTGAGTTTGTTGGAATCTGGTAACAAAAACAGAAATTGAGCTAAATTATTGTAACAACCAAATTATGATAGCCCTTGATCTCAACACTCTAGGTGTAATTGATGGTGGATATTATTTAGTTATTGGTGTTCTTCAAAATACTAATTAAGAATGAAATTCTGAAGAAACAATTAGAACCATAGCTGGGAATTCACCATTAAACCATTAGTTCAACTACATGTAGCAATTTAAATGTAGAGAAGAGTTTCCCTTAACTCACACACATATTTATTTCACAAACACGGAGAAATATCAAAACCATTCAAGGCACAATGAACACCATATTTACCCTAGAAACCCAAATGGTAAAACTAGCTTTAAATGGTTGCTCAACTTCTATTTCAACAATCTTTGGTTACAATCCAATTCTTTTCTCTTTGTGCATGCTCCCATCCTTAGACAAAACATCCATTGAGAGTGAAAGTACAAAAATAAATAGGGAGAATTAGGGTAATGGGAAGGCCAACAAGCATGACCTATAATTTCCCATTCTTGAGTCTTTTCTCTCCTATTTTACTTTTATTTTTCATTTTTTCTATTTTTTTCTCTCTTTTGCCTTATTTTATTTTACATTTGCATTGTGTTTAATGGAATACCTAACCTTCCTTAGTTACCAAATTACACTTGCAAGTACTAAGTCTTGCAACCATTCGCTTGTTTGGATCCATTTCAAATCATATTTTGATACACAATCATGGAAGCTTACTTTATTTTCATTTTCAGAATGTGATTTGTCTCGCAAGATTTAGTTTCTCATATTCATCATATGGCATTTAACATATCTTTTGTTTTGTACCTCTTGGATTTAATTGGATTTAGCTTGTGTATTCTTATTGTGCAACTTTATCTAGGTTCATTGAAGCTATTTTGAATCACTAACCAACTCAAAAATATGTTTAAGGAAGAATCAACCATTTTTCCAAGTGTTGGTATCAGGTGTTCTGGGTGCCAATTGACCAATTTCACAACTTTAAATTTTACCAATATTGATGAATTCTACCAATTTTAGTTAATGTCTTGGAATCCTATATAATAGATATGTAAGACACAGATAGAATTAAGTTCAAGAAAAACATTAATTTAAATGGGACTTGGACTTTCATTAAAAATGCTTCTATGCAATTTTGGGTCCCAACCAAAGATGACATTTTCACCTTTGAAATAGTCTACTTGTATTTTTTTTGGAATCATGTGTTAGAAAAATAGGATCGCAAAGAAATAAAATAAAAAAAATGCAGAAATAAAAACACAGAATATACACAATACAATAGATACACATATATGTATGTGGTTCACCCAATGTGGGCTACATCCACCAGAGAAATTGTCATGTCCTTCCTTTATTATTATCCAACAAATGAAGGGATACAACCTACACCACATTCGTTGTAACTTCCTCTTCTTTCTCTCATAGTCTCCTCTCTCATAACACAATATTCACATTCATCTACAGCCGCAATACAATTCCCTCATACATAAAAGAGGGATTCCTTCTAGGGAAAAAACCCTAACATAACTTCTATCGTCAGATATGCAACCTTATAATGAACGGTTCAGATTGACTACGAAATTACAATATTTGAATTTCATTAAAAGAATTATTTTGACAAGGAAGATTTTTTTTGATCATTGCATAGGCATCTTTGAAAATAGTTGGCCATAATAACTAGCTCTAATAATCCTGTGAGCAATCACTACAGGTGAAAAGTTGTTAGATTTTCTTAAATTTTCAGTAGCAATATATTTACCAGAGTATTTATATCTTATTTTTCATACAACAACCATATACTGAAAATATAAGTAGGATCTAGAAGTAGATAGATAAGCACAAGAAGACACAAATATTTATCCTAGGAAAACCCCAAACTTGGGGAAAAACCCAGCCAAATTTTCTTAGAGAGAATGTTTCTATTAATACAATACAACCATGAAAATGCTCTATTCACAAGAGAAAAACAAATAATGGAGAAACCCTAATAACAAGAACTTATATATTCTCCTTTTCAAACTGTAACGAGGGTAGACAACTGAGTCACAATCCTAGCGCAATTCTTCTAGAGGTAGGGCACAAGAGAAACCCCCAAGAACCCCAGTTGTTGCATTTCCTGGGGTTGCCTTAGACTTGCGCCTCCTTTTTGTTGATACTGAGAGGGGGGTGAATCAATATCAAGTACAATTTAAAACCCTTTTCAACTTATACTTAAACCATTCAACTATATCCAATGAGCAATGAACAATAGTATAAGAGTTACACCAATGCACCACAATACACCATGCACAATATATGAGAAATAATCAATAGTTATTGTTCAAGGGAAGTAATGACTTCCAAAGGTAGCTACAACTTCCAAATGTAAAGGGAAGGATAAACCTCCAATAGGAAGATACAATCCTCCAATATCAAGAGAGGGTTTAACTCTCCATTCTTTCCCCTTCCTTCCACCCAAGAATATATGAGAGATAATAAAACTTTACAGTAAATCATCACCATCAACCAACCATCACATAGAACCTAATAATGATTCCTAAGACTTCTTCAATTTCTGCAATTCTTCAATTATTGGAATACTATGATCATGTAGATAATATTACTCAATGTGTTCTTTGAAACTTCTCCAAGTTTCACTCCTTGAATCCTCCCCAAAAAGAAGTTATAGAGAGAATGGTAGACCTTGTTCAATTTTGGTTTATTCAGAAGATCGAACTTGTACATAATGCCTCGCGCTCAATATTTAGCATCAAATTATGAAACTTGCACAAAACAAATCAAATTCTATACTCTTTACAATGAAATTTTACCCACTTCATTTGGATTCTCTATGAATAATTTATGACTTTTTTACCCGGAACACTTGTTTATTGACTAGCTTCAGGACTGGTCAAAAACCCTATCTTCCACAGAGTGTATCTCCATAATTATACCGAATCAAGAGATGAAACTTCTACCATAGATACCTTGATATGTCTTCTCAATACCATATCAATTTCACCATCTGAAACATTCTAGAAAAAAATTTATAGCGAAAATGGTAAGATGACCTGAAAATAACATACCTCAGAACACATCACCAAAAGACTTCATCCTCCCTTGAAATCTGGCCTTCTTTACTTCTGATTTCCTCTAAAATTCGACTTGTGTGTCAAATGAATGTATAATGATAGGTGTTTATACCATTTATGTAACATTAGGGCCGACGTGACACTTTCTTATTTTGTAATTCTTTTCTTTAATTATCTTCAGGGCCT
>SNQJ01S0018776.1:6543-16977 GCA_010110895.2 Picea sitchensis | reverse complement strand
TAAACTGCTAGAAATTAAACACAATTTCTGAGAAAAAGAACCTACAACCATCTTTCTATTATAACTGAAGATGCACTGCAATCCTGGGTAGGGGGCCTTTCCTATCCAAGTTGCATTGATAGTTAACCATTAATCCATTCTTATAGACAAGCTTTAGAATTAATAAAAAGACAGAAGACTAAAAGAAGAAAATGCGTTCTCGTTCTATTTCATCTACTCAAAAAGATTACATTCCTCCAAGCTGTGTTCTCTGTATCAGCTATTCCCCCCCATCATCTCTCAAGCATCACCGTTTTTTGATCCCCTCTACCTATTTTTCTACATCCTTTTTTTCTTTTCTCGAGCATAGAAGCTCTCATATGACGTTTCCGATCTCTGGCAACGCATGGCATCTCTTTACATAACGTTCTAGATCTCCGGCAATACGTGGCTTTTTGCCCAAGAAGTTATAAAATGGTTTTAAGAATATTGCCAGAGGATGAGACACGTTTTACACAGTTAATCATGCCACTATTTTCTTCCTTGCGTTATGCACGAATTTAAATGCTTGATGCCAGCTATTGAGTTCTCAAACAAGTAGTTTCCCCCCTGTGTTACACATGCACGAATTTATGAGTGCGTTACACATGCACGGATTTAGGAAGTGGTAGAGGGCGCCAACTATTCTGTCAAGGAAAGGTCCAGCTGTAGAGATTCCTCCTCAAATCGCAGAGCACTCTGTTTAGCTTATCTTTTCATTTTTCATATTGCCCAATAACCCCAGAAACTGAAGTAAATGATGATCTTAACAAGTTTCACATCTTGAATAATATTGTCGAAAGCAATTCCAAATAAAACACAAACATATCCTGGTCCTCCACTAGCACCACTGGGGATAACAATAACCCTATGTATTTTTGCAAACCATTTAACAACTTCAACATCATCAGAAGCACCAGTTGGTAACTTTACTCCAGAGATAAATTACTCCTTGTCTTCCCTTTACAGCATTTGCACCAAGAGGTGACAGTGCATCCACATTATATCTTTGTTTTTAAACCTTTTCCTTCACCCATTCAGGGCCAGGCTCTAGTGAATGCAAAGCAAGCTTTTGTCCATTGATTGAAGCACATATTGGGATATTATCTTGTGTTTTGAGCGGTTGTGCTCCAAGGCCCATATATGTGTAACAGAATATGAATAGCATAGAAAGAATGTCATTTTCTTAACAAAATACTTCAGGAGAGTAAACAATATCTTCAAGAACCAGCAAGAAAATGTTATAAATCCGGAGCCCAACATCGTCCATATATGTTGCATGTGAATGATGTTTTCTCTTTCCTTTCCCTTGAGTACACTAGTAAGAAAAGTGTCCCAACTTCTGACAGTTGAAACATCTAATATTAGATACATCCTCCTTGTGATTTGGAACCGATCTTCTATTTTTATTCAAGCTTTTGTTTCTTCTTTCTTTCCTTTTCTTCACATGAGTAGAAAGATCTTGATTCTCTTCATCATTGTTTTTTTTTCTCTTGGATATCAATCTTGATTCTTCTTGGACACAATCTGTCCATAGGTTTTCAAATTTAGACAATTTCTTTCTTGCACAAATTCCATGAACAAATGAATCCCAAGAAGAAGGAAATCCATTTAGAGTTGTATTCACAAGCTCTGCATCATACATTGAATCTCCAATAGCTACTAGTTGACCCTTGATCTGAGAAATCCTCATGAAGTAGGTAGAAACTGTATCTGACTTGTTCATGATCACATTTCTGAGTTGATTCCTTAGGGTTATATTCCTACTTGTATTATTTCTTTCATATACTATTATTAAGGAATCAAACATTTCCTTTGGTGTCTTCAATTCTTATACATTAGGAATCCAGTGGTCCTTGATTGAATCTGTTAAGATCATCTTGGCCTTGATCTCATTTTTTTTATACTTTGTCTTCGCCTCTTCCTCTTCTAGTTCCGGGAGAACTTTCTTGACATGATCCAAGAGCTAATTCTCTTCTAGAATGAGAAGTATTCTATGCTTCCATGATCTTAAATTTCCTGCTCCATCCAGCCTATATTCAACTCTTAGACTGGTAATCATTTTCTCTGGAAGACTCCCCATGCCTGAAAAATCCCAAAATTTCAATCTTTTTAAAAAGTTAATGTTAGGGTTTTAGGATATGCACTAGGGTTAGGCGAGCTTCCTAGTGAGGTTTTCTCCTCAACATTGGCACTAGAAATCCCCAATGACTAGAAATATTTGATCTTGTTGGTGTCTTGCACTAAGTCATCTAGATTCAAACCCTCACCTTTGATACCATGATAGATTTTCTTAAATTGTCAATAGCAATAGATTTACCAAAATATTTGTATCTTCTTTTTTATTCAACTACCATATACTAAAAATAAAATAAGGATCTAGAAATAGATAGATAAGCACAAAAAGACACAAAGACTTGTCCTAGGAAAACCCCAAACTTGGGGGAAAACCCAACCAACTTTTCTTATAGAGAATGTTTCTGATAATACATTACAACCACAAACAAGCTCTATTCACAAGAGAAAAACTAGTAATGAAGAAACCCTGGTAACGAGAACTTATCTCTTCTCCTTGTCAAACCCTAGTGAGGGTAGAAAACTAAGTCACAAACCTAGAATGACTCTTCTAGAGGTAGCGCACAAGATAAACCACCAAGAACCCCAGTTGTTGCATCTCCTAGGGTTGCCCTAGAATTGCACCTCATTTTTCTTCTTTGTTGAGATGATGAGATGAGTGAGTGTGTGTCCAAATGAGAAAGGATTCACCTTTATTTATAGTCTTCAAGTCACTTAGATGGCGCCAACTTCTCTTCCTAGAAATTCTATTTCCAGTTTATTATTTTCTTGTGGGTCGACTTGTCTTCGAGGGTGTTCTTCAATTGTTCAATGGTCTTCCTTTGACTTCTTGGAATCTTCTTCTTCTCTAGGAAAAGTTTTCCAGGAGGGAATACCTCATGCTACTACAAAACATCGACAAAATTGTCCCTCACAAACTCCTTCATGCAATTCTTGTAAGGTTTGATATGGCTTTGAAGGATCCAAACATATTAATAAGATTCCATCAATATTTCTTTGAAACAAAACTCTAGAGACTAGCACATATTGATTGGTATTCATTCTTTTGAAGACATTCCAACAATAAATTTCTTTGATTTTAAATAAAAGACAATGTACTTATACCATTCAAACGTTGATATGGAAAAATATTGTATAGTAGAATCATCTATATGAGGAGGGATAATATTCACAACTTCAATTCCAGTGATCATCTTGCATAACCCTTGTCCTTTAACAATCTTGAGAGGTTTAATTTCAATATCATATTCTTGAAGTTTTGCCAACTAATTTTTCCATCTCCCTTCTCTGAATTGCTGGTTAAGCAACATCTTGATAGGAGAATGTGACACATAGGAAAAAACATGTGTTGAGTGTTAGGTACCTAACCTCTCTAACCCCTCACATAGATAGAATAATATATTTTCCATGTAATAAAGGCCAACATTAGTTAATAAGGCCTATTTAATAAATATGAACAACTCAATGTAAGAAGACCTAATAGAAGCTTCCGCTTCTAGAAAGATCTTCATCCATAATTTTCTTTAGAAGATATAAATAGTATAAATAAGAGTAGGAGGCATGAGGAAGATTTGTCTTAAGAATTATTGTAATAGAGCTCTACTATGATGGAGGTTTCCCCCTCGAAGAGGCAAGTGAACATTGTTGCCTATCAATAAAGGTATTATTTTGGTGTTGTGGTTCCATATATTTTGGTGTTCCACTGCTATATTTTTTCTCTTTGTTGTTATTCTGTTGGTGTTCACTACAATATTTTTTTTTCTTTTATTATAATAGATTTGGTGCCTAACAAGTAGTATCAGAGCACTTTCCTTGGTAGGAATTGTGGGATAAAAAACATTTCCAGGATAGAGACATGTTCTGATGTCTTTAAACTACATATATTTGTCGTTCAACGCATAAATATGTGGTCGAGGAAGCATGCACACAGGAAATACAAGAGATACTTAAGATCACATTGTTGGACACCCGTGTAACCCCTGCTAGTACCCCTTCAAGTGGTAGCACATAAAACAACACATGTATATGAACTTGGGCTTCCACGTACATTTGGTATCTTAGGAGTCCCCCTAGGTATCCTAAATTCATCTATAGATCAACCGATCGGCCGCATGACTTCTATAGTGCCACTGAGAACAATAATCAGGAAGATACTCTCTACTACATGGGTAATCGGGTAATATGGATAAGGGTATGGTCTAGCTCCTTAATTAGTGTCCCGAGATATTGGGATGAGAGCTATAACACAGGGGAAACCTTTTTCTGTAGGAACCTTGAAAACCCTAACCCTTGGGAAGGAAACAAAACAAAAAAGGAACATAGAATATCTATTTCCCTGCAACCTTTCCTCCTGCATTCGAGTTGCAAAAATTAAAAAACAAAAAAGGAATAGAGAAGATATATTTCCCTACAACCCTTCCTCCTGCATTAGGGTTGTGATCATTACAAATGGAAAATGAATAGAGAAGATCTATTTCCCTGCAACCTTTCCTCTTTCATTCAAGTTGTGAAAATTACTACACATATAGTTCATTTTTTCCTGTTAAGAATTTGGGCATTTTGATACTATGGTATTATTTAGATCTGCATAGAGCAAAAAAAAGTATGGGTCCTGCCAACACCCTTATTTGAGACATATCTCATTGGATTACCCTTTTCACCCTAATTGTTTTGAAACCTATCATTTTTAACCTTTTTACCTCCCCACACCCCTATTTTAGACCTATCTCATTAAATTTCCCTTTTCTCCCTGATTGTTGTGATACCTATCATTTTTAAATTGCTTTTTTACCTTCCCGCACCCTTGTTGGATACCTATATCTTTGGATTCCTCTTTTATCCTTGATTGCTGTGCTGCCCATCATTTTTAACTTATTTTGTTACCTACTTGCACCCTTATGTGAGACCTATCTCATTGGATTCCCCTTTTCACCCTGATCATTGTGATACCTCTCATTTTTAACATTATTTTACCCGTGGACCCACCCCTCGTCCACTCATGGCTCCCACCTGCCAAGAAGAAACCAATCAAAAAATTAGTATTGACCTTACTGCCCTTCAGGCCCAAGTAAATAGGGATATTCCTGTCATTCATGCAAAAATGGACCACATCCAAACCCAATTCAGTAGGCACTGAAGTCCATTTTTCTCTCAACGAGTTCATAAAAAAATTCCAGGGTCCTTCCTCCTCTGACCCACCTCTCTATAATGAAGGTGTTGACTCAAACCAACCTCTACACTCTCATTCCAACTCCCTACTTCATGACCCCCATCTCCCTAGATTCGAGGTCAACGAATTTGATGGATCTGATCCACAAGCCTGGGTTACTTAGATGGAACATTATTTCTCCCTACATGGTATCACTAATTAGTTAACCAAGCTTCATTATGGAATACTCTATTTGGATCCAGAAATATGGAAATGGTGGCAATGGCGTCGCAATGCATGCCAAGTGTATTTTTCTTGGTCATAGTTTGTTGCAAAGTTGTATGAACGCTTTGACACAGACATCCACCATTCAGGATGTCTAACCAAGTTGAAACATTCTAGAATAGTGGAAGATTACATTTCTTATTTTGAGCATTTTTCTTTCCAAACAGAGGGCATGACAGATGCTTTCTTTAGGGAATGATTTATCAATGGCCTCAATGATGAAATTCATGCCCAGGTTATCATGGATCGCCCTCAGACTTGGTTGGAATCCACCAAGTGTGCCAAGGAGGTAGAATAAGTCATCTTGGCCCAAAGAAAAAAACCCACTTTTTCCCTTCGACCTAAACCCAATCCCCTTGCCCCTCAGGTCACTCCTTTCAAGGTCCACAAATTAACACGAGCAGAAATGGTTGAATGCCAACTCAAGGGTATTTGTTATAATTGTGATGATAAATAATTTCTAAGGAACAAGTGTAAAGAACAAAAACTCTTTATGTCCATTTCCAAGGATGTTCCCAATGAAGATAATGAGGTTTCACTTGATGCAGTGTTACCCCCAACTAATGATATTACACCACCCTCTAATACTCTCAAACTTGAACCATTTATTTCGCTACATGCTCTCACTGATTGTTTTTCTCCTCAAACCCTCAAATTGATTGGTTACATTAAGCACATGAAAGTCATCATCCTAGTTGACAGTGGCAACACTCATAATTTCATTCATCGTCGCCTTTCCAAAGAAGTCAATTTTTGTATCTGAGCTGTCAACAATTTTCAAATCATGATTTCCAATGGTGGTTCCATAAAATGTGGAGGGTGTTGTGAAAATGTGTGCTTACAAATTGGTCATTATAACTTGAAATATCACATGTTTTCTATTGACATGGGTGGTTGTGAAATTGTTCTTGGTGTGGAATGGTTACACACCCTAGGACCCATACTTATTTATTTTAAGGAGTTAACCATGCAATTCCAATAGGAAGCCCAACAATATAAATTCCAAGGAATTACCGTAGGATATCCAAAGATCATCTTCTCCCACCGCATGGAAATGTTACTCAAAGAAGGTCATTCTAACATCATTTCCTAACTCCATTCCATTCAAGTAGTTGAGACACCCCCAGTACACCCTGACCTTCAAGATATCCTTTCACGCCATCACATTTTTTTCCAAACCCCCTAGGGCCTCCCACCCTCTCGTGGGGACCATCATCATTCCATTCCTTTAATACCAGACAGTCTTCCTCCCAACGTTCACCCTTATCGTCATCCTTTTGCTCAAAAAAATGAAATTGAGAAAATTTTCCACGAACTATTAGAAGCAGGTGTTATCTATCCTAGTACTAGCACCTATTCTACCCCTATTGTCATGGTTCTCAATAAGGAAGGAACTTGACACATGTGTCATGATTTTCGTGCCCTCAACAAACTTACCATTAAGGAAAAATTCCCCATTGCCTTCATAGATGACCTTATGGATGAACTCAATGGGGCTCAATATTTTAATAAACTCGATCTCCATTCTGGCTACCAGCAGATACGTATGAAAGAGGAAGACATTCCCAAGATGACATTTCGCACTCATGAGGTCCACTATGAGTTATTGATAATTCCCTTTGGTCTCTATAATGCTCCCTCCACATTTCAAAGTCTCATGAATCATGTCTTTAGTCCTTTCCTCTGTCACTTTGTGTTAGTTTTCTTTTATGAAATTCTCATATATAGTAAAACATGGGCCATCTCATATCACCCATTTAGATCAAGTTCTCCATCTCCTCTCCATGCACAATTTTTTCCTCAAATAGTCTAAATGTGTTTTTGGTGTCTCTGAAGTTGAGTACCTGGTTCATATTGTTGGAAATGATGGTGTAAGGGTGGATCCCAAGAAAATTGAATCTATGCAAAATTGGCATCACCCCAAAACTGTTAAAAGTTTGTGTGATTTCCTGTGTCTAACAGAATATTATTGCAAGTTTGTTCAAAATTATGGAAAAATTGTGGCACCCCAAACAACTCTCCTTAAAATGAAATCCTTCATTTGGACTCCAACAACAGATCAATCCTTAAAGGAAGCTATGTGCACTACTCCTATACTATCCCTACCTGATTTCACCAAGACCATTGTTCTAGAATGTGATGCATCATGGAGAGGAATCAGGGCAGTCCTCATGCAAAATGGACACCCTTTGTCTTTCACCAATAAACAGTTGTCAAAGCGACATTTGGGCCAATCGATCTATGAAAACTGAATGATGGCTATTTTGCATGTAGTGGATCTATGGTGCCCTTATCTATTGGGAAAATGGTTCCAAATTAAAACAGACCATCAAATCTTCAAGCACTTCCTTGAACAACACATTTCATCCCTAGAGCAACAAAAATGGGTGACCAGGATGTTTGGCTATGATTATGAGATAATTTACAAAAAAGGGTAAAGAAAATGTGGTGGTTGATGCTCTTTCCTGGAAATATGAAGAAGAAGGGTCCCTATTTTCCCTCTCATTCATTTCCACTGACTAGCTTCAGGCTGTACACCAGGAATGGTTGGACGACCCCAAAATCTCCAGCCTCATCCAAAAATTGCAACAGGATCCTCAAGTTGCTCCAGGGAACTCTTGGCACAATGAAGAGTTTCGCTATAAAGGTCATATATATGTAAGAAAACAATCGACCCTTAAATCAAGGTCCTTTTTAAGTTTCATTCTAATCCTACTGCAGGGCATTCAAGTTTTACCAAAACTTATGAATGGGTCAAACACTCCTTCTTCTGGGATGGTATGAAATAAGATGCATGCACCTTTGTGGTAGAATGTGATATATGTTAATGCAATAAGGGTGAGACTATCAAAATTCCTAACACACTCCAACTGCTTCTGATTCCACCTACTATTTGGATGGATATTTCTATGGATTTCATTATGGGCTTACCCAAATCAAGAAATAAGTCAGTCATCAAGGTGGTAGTGGATCATCTCTCCAAATATGCTCATTTCTTTTCTCTTCAACACCCATTCACAACATATACAGTGGCTCAATTTTTTTATGGATAATATCTTCAAACTTCATGGAATGCCTCATTCTATTGTTTCTAATCGTGATCCAACTTTTAGTAGCAATTTCTGGCAAGATTTATTCAGGCTCCAGGGAACCCAATTGCAGCTTAGTACAACCTATCATCCTTAGACAAATGGCCAAACAAAAGTGGTCAACAAGTGTCTAGAAACATATTTTAGGTGTTTTTCATCCGACCGACAACATCAATGGGTTCAGTGATTACCCTTAGTTGAATGGTGGTACAACACCTCTTACCATATGACCACTCACATGACTCCCTTTGAAGCAGTCTACAGAAAAAATCCACCATCAGTTCTCCCATACATTCCAAGCATCTCCAAGGTTCAAGAGTTTGACCACAATATTACATTGTGCATGACCATTCTCTGTACTCTCAAAGAAAATTTGGTCATGGCTCAGAACCACATGAAGAAACAAGCAGATCAAGGTCATTCTGAATGTCAATTTGTTGAAGGGGACCAAGTGTTTCTCTGTCTATAGCCATACAAGCAAACTTAGTTGAAATATCAGATGTGTAAGAAAATGGCCCTTAAATTTTATGGTCCTTATACTATTCTCAAACGGGTGGGACCAAAGGCCTATCAGTTAGATTTTCCCAACAAATCCAAGCTACATCATGTTTTTCATGTCTCCTGCCTAAAGGAAGTGAATGACACCAAGTGCCATGCTCAGACTAGTCTACCAGAATTGGATGAAGAAGGTTCCATTTGGTTTTAGCCACAAGTCGTATTGGACCAGCGAGAGAATCGTCTCTGTCAATGCACCATCCAAGAAGTATTAGTTCAATGGAAGGATACTCCACCAGAATATGCCACCTGGGAGTCAACTACTATTCTGTAGAAATTTCCTCATCTTAATCCTTGACGATGAGGCCCTTTTTAAGGGGGAGGGCATGTTAGGGACCTAATCTCTCTAACCCCTCACATAGATAGAATAATATATTTTCCATGTAATAAAGGTCGACATTAGTTAATAAGGCCTATTTAATAAATATGAACAACTCAATGTAAGAATACCTAATAGAAGCTTCCGCTTCTAGAAAGAACTTCATCTAGAATGTTCTTTAGAAGATAGAATCAGTATAAATAAGAGTAGGAGGTATGAGAAATCTTTGTCTTGAGAATTATTGTAATAGAGTTCTACTCTATTGTAGGTTTCCCCTCGAAGAAGCAAGTGAACATTGTTTCCTATCAATAAAGGTATTATTTTTTTGTTGTGGTTCCATATATTCTGGTATTTCGCTACTATATTTTTGTTCTATGTTGTTATTCCATTCGTATTCACTACAATATTTTTGTTTTCTACTACTATAATAGATCTTGTGCCTAACATTGAGAGAATATAAGTTATAAAATGAGAAACTACCTTAACGAAATAAAAAGCTTGTTTTTCTATGGTAAAATATTTCAATTCATAATCATGTAAAGTTTTTCTCATGAAAGAAATAAGAATCTCTTCCCCCTTTTGATTCTTCTGAGTCAGTATAGTAGCAATAGTTTCTTCTAAAGTGAAAGAATACAATATGAAATCCCTGTCAAAATAAAGACTAACCAAAATAGGGGTAGTGGTGATTGTCTACTTGATGTTCGAAAAATCCATTTGAGTTCCAGGGTTCCATTCAAATGTCTAATATTTCTTCAATAACTTATTGATTAGTTTCACAATTGAATCATAATGAGCGACAAATATTCAAACAAAAATTATCTTTCCAAAGAAAGATTGTACTCCTTTACGAGATGTAGGAGGATTCAAGTCATTTATGGATTTAATTCTTTCTAGATCAATATAAATGCCTTCTTTTCTTACTATATGACCAAGCAATTTCCCTT
>SNQJ01S0018775.1:79638-91825 GCA_010110895.2 Picea sitchensis | reverse complement strand
CATAGCTCATTCTTCAAAATCATTACTTGTCCAATGTTTCTGAATGAGAAGAGGTTAGTTAGGGAATTGTACATCTTCTTAGATGAGTCAATATGAGAGATGTAGGGTATCAAGTGGTGTTTTACAGAGTCCACTATGATACTCATGGCATTGATGTCAGTGTCCTTGAACTTCTCTATAATTGCAACGTTATGAGGTTCCTTCTCTTTTCCTTATTCAAACTTTGGTTCCATGATCTTTCCTTTCACGATATCCAACACTTTATTCTTGACAAGGATGAGGTCAATACTTGTCTTCCATCCTCTAAAGTTATAAGCCCCTTCTAACTTGTTTTCTGACTTCATAGAGTAAGTCATGACTATTTTGACTTGGTTAACCTTTGACTTTGACCAAAAAATCAAACTTGATGTCTTAGCTTGCTGAGAATACCAGGAGGTGTGCTAGGTTAGGGTGCACTAGGCTATCCATAAATTAGGTCAATCTATTCACTTAAGGTGCCTCAACAATAGGGTTAGGGTTTCGTTGCTGCAATAAAAACTTTGACTGCAACTGCAACTCTAACTGAGAAAATCCTCCCAATCTATCTTCCACTGGTTAGACTATTTGAAGATAGTGTGGGCCCATAACCTGTTAGAAAAGTAGGTGTGCTCGTTTAACCATACACAATATAGCAATATTGTCACCCAACCATAGGATGAAGCCACCCCCGAGCACCTTAACCTTGATAAAGAAAAATTATGGAAGAAAACCCTAGGCCCAATAGCCAATCAATGTAGTGTACCTCTCTCCAGAGCTATCACACAAGGCAAAAAGTCCAAACCATAACCAAGATAAAGTCCAAGCCTAAAACCGAAAATACAAGTTGCAGTAGCTGCAGCTGCAACTACTCTCCAGACTTGTGCACTTACTAAATTTCTGCAGTTGCGAGCTTTGTATGTCCAAATGAGCTCTAACATCCTATATTTATATTGCTCTTCCTTAGCTTTCTGGGCTGACTTCTCTTTCTGGAGGGTAAAAACTCAATATTAATTATTTTCTTTAGCCGACTTGTCTTCTAGGGTTATGTCCAATGATTTAGGGTTTCTTCTTTCCTCCTGGAATATTCTATTCTTGTCAGGGTTACACATGAAGGTTTAATACCTCCCGTAACTACCATAATATCAACAGTTTGTTCATGTACAACAAATGAACATTTGATGTTGTAGAGAAGATGATGAGTTTTGGATAACATTGATGACTTATTGTTTGGAGGAGTTGAGAATTAGTCTAGTGTGGTAGAATCCCAAATATGTTTTCCATTTACTTTGATAATGGTTAGGACTTGGATAATTCTATGTGTGGCAAGTAATAACCATAATTTTGGACACATAGATTTTGTGTAGAGATAGATTCATAAGACATGATGTAGTTGATTGCTTTCAAATGGAACTTGTCATTAGAAAAGTGACTCACCTATAAGTAAAAGAAAAGTGGTGGGGATCTTTTGGGCCTAGTTGCATGTGAACATGTGAGTCTTCCATATGGTTTGATTGATTATATGCTTAAGAAATGCATGCAAAGGTGGAACTTTGAAACATAGTGTATGAATGAAATTGTATGGTGGTTATTATGGGTATAGATACCAGGAGGCATATGTTCCATAAAATGTAGTGGTTTTCCACAAGGTATATATGGTTATATGCCAAGGGACAATTCCAATGACGATGCCTAATGGAGATGCAAAAAACCTATGTGATGTGTTATATATAACATACTTAAAGAAGAACCTTTATTTAATGAGTCAATGGAAATTTCCACCATGGTTATTGACTAGTTATGAGACACTGCCAAGGACCTCATCAAGCATGTAGTTCCAAATAGGTTAAACATATGGAACGGATATACCTATCTCAACATCTAGAATTAGAGGAATTGGTTGCTACATTGGTTATTTACCTAAATTATTTAGCTGTAAGAAATTATAGTTGGATACAAGATTTAGGGATACGACAATGCTGATATTGATTGTGCTCTTGTTGGCATTTGTTTGCCTCTTGTTCAGATTGTGAATTCGTGTTAATGGATCAATGTTTTGTTTCTAATATAACCCAATGGGATATTCCATCTATGTGTATTCTTCCAATTGTGTTGCTATGCAAATTGTTGTGCACTTTGAGATTACATGGTTATAGGTTGTTGTGTTTACTCTAGGGATTATTGGTTACCTGCACCACACCATTATTCACAATAATCTCATTTGTTTGATCGAGAATATACAATGGTTTGACCAGGTAAATACAATCAATTACATAAATCACGATCGAAGTGATTCTAATTGGTACTATGTTAGAACATAAACAATGGATATTTAATATTGGAGTAGAATCAAAGATGAGAGGAATAATTGCATTGAGACGCTTCCCTTTTCTATCAAGCATGTTTTTTGTGTATATGATCGTTGATGTTTGGGATTATGAAATTAATGGAAAAAGGTTGGATTTCGTTACATGTAACTGTTTAGGAGGAGTCTTGGCATGATTGCGTGACTTTATGCACATAAACTAATTAAATGCTTTCATTCTCAAAGAAATATGAAATGAATTAAATGGGAAAGTTGGCATCTGATAGGGTGATTATACTTATTCCCTAATTTGTCAACCTTCTGGTTGAATGAAGAGGAAATTGTTGGAAATTTGATTTTCATTGATGTCAAAGACAAGGGGAAACAACTAAGGAAAAAGAGAATCAGACTAGAGAGAGGAAGTAGAGATTGTCCTTGTGCATTAATGATTCTTTGCATACACTAACTGAAGGGATCTATTGATTATGTAAGAATGAATTAAGGCTACACAAGTATGAAGAGGAATTATCTAATTGGAATTTGGATGAATACGACCCCTTTACAGAATGAGAGAAACGATTTCGAGGGTGTAGAGGAAGCTCATACATGTGTTAAAGTTCTGAGCAACAATAATACTAGTAAGGGAGGTCTAAATTTCCTAGTTAACCTGATCGAAGCAAATGGTGACAGTCGATATATCCCACATGTACAAAGATTTTTTTTTGAAAGGCTTTATAATGAAAAAGGGTTACTATGTAGTTTAAAAAAGAAGGAGTGAGTTACATAACTCTGTGCAAAGGGTTAACTTTTAGTCCTCTGGTAGATTAAACCATGATCGCATAAAAAATAAACAATTCAGATCGATTCAACTAGACTGACTTTCAAACCTTTGTGTTAGCAAATGAAACTTAGTTTTGTTGGTGGTCCAATGGCTTGATTGCCCAATGTTCTAGTGAGCCTGGTGGGTCAGTGAGCTTAGTGGGTCAATCACTGGGTAGCCTGGTGTACCAGATCATAGTAAAGGAGTGAAAGCGGGTGTTGAAGTTCTGAGCACCCAGTAGACGGTGTCCCAGTGGATGATTCCACATCAAAACCATGACAATATCCACATCTATGCCACATTAGAGCCACGGAAGTAGTCACGTCAATTCCATGTGTTAGACCATGTACTTGTGCCACATCAACATGGTGTCTGAACAGGGCCGAATGACTTCAACAGTCATGTCAGTGCCATGTCATTGAGCACATGTGGAAGAGGTCCATGTGGACGCCATGTCTCTTGTGCCATATCAACATGATAACCAGATTAGAGTGAAAGAGCAATGCTAAGGTTCTGGGGGCCAGGTGGGCTGGTGAGCCGAGTGGGCCGATCATACAGTGACCTAGTGGTCGAAACACATAGTGCAGACAAGATTCCATACCATATCGAAAGAGTAGAGTGTTAGTGTAGAAGTTGAAGGCCCGATGGGTTGATTTCTCAGTGACCTGGTGGATTCGATGGTTCGATCACCCGATGACTCGGTGGTTGGAACACAGAGAGAAACAAGGTTCCATACCGAATCAGAGATAAAAGGTGGGGTTCGGTAGGCCGATGACTCTGTCATCCTGATGATGAGGCCATACACATGGCACAAGTTGACTAAGTCTAGTAAAATAAGTTTCCACAAGCAATGTTCCATACTAGACCGAAGAAAAAATGATCAATATAGTGTTGAAGTCCTAGTGGGTCGATGAGCTAGTGGTCTCGGTGACTCGATATACTGGATTGGGGCTAACAATCGAAGGCACTTGGTCAAAGTTTTATTGGCTCAGTGGCTCGGTGGCCTGGTATACTAGAACAAGGGAACTACTGAAGGTGAAAATTTAAATACCAAGCGACCTAGTGGGCTAGTGACCATGGAGGCCCAATGGTCCTGATATTCAGGACATCGATGGCCAAGATTTAATCTATGACCCATCCGAAAACTACTATGATTTGAGGGGTGTACACTTGGTGAACTGATTGACCTTTTAGATCGATGGGTGTGATCTACTTCCTGACTCATCAGATGATTGTTGAGTGTTAAGGATTGCAATGTGAATGGTGAGAAGATAGCGTGTGAAACATGATGTAATCGAGACCATTTTTGAAGGATATTTTTGCATCCCAGTTCAAGGAGAGTCAAAGGGAATTGGAGCTCAGCCCATGAGCTCCAAATTTTTTTGGTTTTTGGACAAAGCCTTGAGAATACATGCTCTTGAATGAATCCTATAAATAATGAGTCCCCAAAACCAATTTGATCAATGAATGAGTAAGTGAAAGTGAGTAAGCATGTGAAAGTTGAGGTTCTGAGATTCGAGGAAGTGAGAGAATGAAAGAGAGGGAAATGTAATCATATAAGGGTTGTGGGGAGGTTAAAGGTCAAACAAAGGAACATCTGAAGTATTGCAAATTGTGAACATGTGGAGAGTGTTGTGGTAAGTACAACAAATACAGAGTAGTTGAAAGTAACATATTTATGGAGGAGAAAGCTTGTAGATATGTGTTGTTTTATATTGTTGATAGTTTACGAAGAATTGAATCTAGACAAACAAGTTGAGGAGATTGGTGTCTCTAGTAGGTTGGTTCCTACATCTTGTTGAGTTGGTGCTCAACTTAGGAGATTGGTGTCTCTAGTAGGTTGGTGCAACCAAATATTGTAATGGTAGGTTGGTGCCTACATCTATTGTTGAGTTGGTTCTCAGGTGAATGGATTGGTGTCTCTTTCATGTTGGCGCCTATAAAAATTCTAACAGATTGGTGTATGTAACAAGTTGTTGCATGTGAATATATTTTAATAAAATATTTCCATGCTTTTCTACCATTTGGTTTTCCCCATTAAGTTTTGAGTTTTGTGCACTGTATGATTGTGTATGTTTCTAATTGATGGTAAAGTAATACATTGATAAGTGTAACACAACAAGAAAAGGAAAAAACAACTGTATATTGATTGACCCCCCTCTCAGTATAAGTAAGTGTGCCAAATATTGGTATTAGAGAGAGTTCCTTAAATAATAGTCTAACCACCAAAAGTTGAATCCCTATAGCACACATGGATAAACATGACGGTATTTCTACAAACATAGTTCCATTATTTGATGGATCAAATTATGACTTCTGGAGCATAAGAATGAGACCTTACTTGATAGAACTTGGGTTTGACATTTGGAGTGCAGTTAAGAATGGTTACACAACTCCAACAACTCCACCTGTAGACACAACTGGAAATGAGGCTTAGAGACAATAATGCAAAAGCCATGTGTTGTAGTCTGTGGGAAAGTATGAGAGGCTACCCATATTTCCTTACATAGAAAAACATATGTTACAACATTATATATAATCAAACATAGAGACACATGGAATCATACACAAGTAATGGGAGACCCATCAAATGCACTTTATTATATAGATAAACAACCTTCTTCCCTCTCTATTACATAGTCACACACATACACACACATGTCATACAATTACTTGTCAGTTATAGTTCTTAACTACCATGTCGATCAACTCTAGTTGTCTGCTCGAATGACTCCATTATCTGGCTTCTGCAGTCGACTGACGTGTCTAGTCAGTATAGCCGACTGATGTGTTTGTTCAAGGTATACATCCATAAGAACATGACATACTATTTAAGATGCTTATAACATGCACCTTTATGTGCCTCCTATAAGAAGATTATTTCTCCTTTACGAGTGCTAGAATGTTCTGCATTACTTTGATGCTCTTTTCGCTCCTAAACTGCATGTTCCAATTGTATGCATCCTTCTATTCCTTTGTTTTTATTTCTTTAGAATCAAGAATGTTGTCTAATACAACTCAATCCATATGTATCCCCTTAGCTGATTACAAGAAAGTACAATTGTCCATATTGTTGTCTAGAGGCTTTGAAATCTTCATAACTAGATTCCTCTCACTGTAAAACAATATTTATAGGCAACTATCTATAAATATCTTTAACAAGATTCCTCTCACTCTATAACAAAGTTTCAAGCCAACTATCTATAAATATCTAATGATATTACTCTTACTCTTTACAACATATAAGGTGGAAATATAGAAACTTTATTTACAAAATTCCTCTCACTCATACAAGGTGGCAATACAGAAATTTACAGAGTCCCTCTTACTCTTATAATTTACAATGATTGACTTATAAGCCTTTTAATAGACTTCATGAGATTTACATATATGCATATTATATTTACAAAATTTTAAATATAGTTTACTTATGGACTCATTCTCCCCAGTGTACTGGGAGGAGTCTCACAACTTCTGACCTATAACAATGCCTCTGACGCTGATGTTGAATATGATATTGAATATGATGCAAAATCTGATTTTGAGTCTAAGTAACCATTGTATCAAACTATCGGTCTTCCCAATAACCTTCACAACCTCTCCTTGCGGATACCAAGTACTATTTTCGTGTTTGGAGTAGCTTCTCTTGCATACAAAAGTACTCGACATTTATGAAATTTAACTACATAGCCATCATCTTAAAATGATGCAACTGAGAGAAGGTTTACCTTTAAGTCTCAGACATACAACATATTCTCTCTTCCCAGAAATCCTCCCGACTCGAGTTGGAATCTTACATATCCATACCCTCTAATTGCTTGTCTGGAATTGGTTCTAGATCCCACAGAGAAACTTGTGTCATACTCTAAGAAATTCGAAAATATTGATCTCATCCCAGTCACATGGAAAGATGAGCCACTATCCACGAACCATTCTTTGATGTCTTCATAAATCACTGTTTCAATACCAACCATCAAGAAACATTCTTTCCCAAGCCTTTCAGTAAGACCATTGAATTAATCTGGAGCTACTGCTTGTCTTATTACAAGTACCTTCACATCCTTCAAGTTCTGCTTCAGACATAAGTGCGAGTAAAGGGTCCAACACTTCTCAATATGGTGTCCACTCTTACCACAATAAGCGTATAGTGTCTTGTTCCACGATCCCTTCTTATCATTCCTCGTTTTCCTCTGAATTGAGAAATGATATTCCTTCTTCTTGGAGGATTTACTTGCACAAATTGTCTTATTCTACACCTCTCCATATCATGGTTGCTAGTTCCACATGAAACACATGTATAACTAGACCATTCACCAATAGAAAAAGTATTCATTCCTTCTCTTGTAGCATGCACATCTTTCCTCAAGATGATTTACACATGTTACTCTTCTCTGAACTGGAAGGTAATGAAAATTGTTGATGTWRGACTCCTTTTGATGTTCTCTTTKCTTCAACTTCCTTCAAGTACTCTCCATCTTGACAAGAAAAAGAATAATATGGAGAGTCTTCTTTCTCAATCATGTTCTTGGAAGGAGATAGTGCAAGAGAGACTATCTCATTCTCTGCTTGTCCAACTTTACTGATTGATGGTTCCATCTGCAAATTTATCTCTAATTCATGAAAAATACTCATGTGAAAATATTCATGACATAATATTCAATCCTACATCCTCTTCTTTTCTTCCTCAAGAGATTGCATTTGGATTCTTAACTAATAATTCTCTCTTTGGATTTGTTGATTAATGTTCTTCTGCAATCTCAATGTCATAAGGACTTTACTCATCTTGTTTCCTTGAAACGAGCCTTCAAGATCTTCACCAATTGAACTCTTGGATCTCATCACAAAAATATCTTGCAACACACGCCAAAACTAGCTTTGATACCAACATGATTAAAAAATCCTTAGACACCACTTATTTCTTTACATATATACATGCATTATCTAACTTGATCCATAATAATTTGCTAATTGTATTGGGTTGGTTTGGTGAATTCTGATGATTTGATTTTTACCCAAAAACTCATAAAATGAAGATTAGTTTTCTTGAAGTTAATGAGATGTCACAACAAAAAATAATAGAACTCAAATTACATACTTTTGTTTCATATTTAAGTTCCATTCATTCCAATGACAACTTTCTTATCCATCTCAAGTATCAAAATCACATGTAAAATTACTCACATATGCCAATTCAATGGATTCTCTTAAATTCCATTACTAAAAACAAGAAAATAACTTCACCATTGAAATCCTTACAAAATTATGAAACTTTTGACTATAAAGTCGACCAATTTCCAAACTAGCTCAATTTTATGCTCTTTGGCATGTAAAACAACGCATTAAATGACCATTAATGAAAAATTGATCAAAAAGTTTTACAAATGACCTCAAATCACAAAATAAAAACGTCATACTCATGATCCTTGCAAAAAATCGTGCAAAATCTATACAAAACACTTGAAATTACGTCAAGGTACCATTTAGCACGCTTTATGGTGCAACACAAAATTAAGCTTGTACTGTAACATACTTCCAGATAGTTCGTACCATCTCAGGATCCCTGCCCTATATCGAGACCCATTCCCCTAAAAATATGTGCATAGGGATGTGTGCTAGAGAATTGGGATCCATGCCCAATATATAGGGTTGCCTCCAAAACCTCCTCCACATTTGGCTGCAACTTATTTACTAATTAGGGCGGGAATCCTACTAAACATGGGGTAGTTGGTATATTGGTTAAGACTCTCCACTAATGTAGTGGAGTTCTGAGTTTGATTCCCTTCTTAGCATATTCCATTCATCATCCATTGGTTTCTTTTAAATACATGGTTATAATTTTAAACACGTAGTAATATATATATATATAACTAAAACAAACTTTGATGCATATAGGGTTAATCTCCACAGATGCTAAGTGTTGGTCACATGGTAAGTGTAAGGATGAGGGGCTAGGGATAGTCCTTGGCCCATTTCTTCCCCCACATCAAACTTTTCATAAATTTAAATAATTTAATTTCCATACAATGGTTAAGAACTATATGGTGGCATTTTGGTTGCGGTAGTTTTGTTAAGGCGTGGACTATTATGGAGGTCATGGGATCAATTCCCCTAGACTCCATAATAATTTTACATAAAATAAACCATTAGTAGCCAATGGGAGGTCACCATGTGGCAGTCTCTCATTGGCCCTCCTATGCCACATGTCAACACATTATTGGACCACTTGGAGAGTACAAATGCCAACTCAATTTCCCAATCAACTTGTATGATTAGTCCATATGGCGCCTACTGTATGGACATGACACGTGTCTTTTACCCCTTCGACTTTTGACTATGACCTAGTTGACTTGAACGTTTACTTCCCATAACTTTTTCATATGAGATTAGTTTGACTTGTCGTTTGCGCTGTTGGAAAGATGACAATGAGCTCTAAGCAATGATTCCATTTTCAAGACAATCTGAGATGGTCCAATTTTGAGAATTTATGGACCCCCTGGGACCTCTGTGAGCATTCTAGATCCTCCTTGACCTCTATGAGCATTCCATAGATCCTCATGGATCACACATTCCCACTGAAGAACTTTTGGACCTCCAAAAGTATAGATATTCAATAACTTAGTGATGATAAATCTAACTAATTCTTCCATCTTACTGAAATTCTCTGATTAGTAACTTAGTGATGAAGCTTCTTCACTCCTCCATCTTGCTGATTCTTTTTCAATTAATTCTTCAATGTGGGTCTTCGATCTTAGGTTCTAGATTAATGTGCTTATGTTTGCTTATCTGGAATATATCTCTGACTCTGGCCTTTAGCACTGTAGCTAATATGATATATTATTTCTCAAGCCTTTCAGTAACACCATTGACTTCATCTGGAGTTGATGCTTGTCTTCTTACAAGTGCCTTCACATCCTTCAGGTTCTTCTTCGGACATAAGTGCGAGTAAACTGTCCAACACTTCTCAATATGGTGTCCACTCTTTCCATAATAAGAGCAGAGTGTCTTGTTCCACGATCCCTTCTTATCATTCCTCATTTTCCTCTAACTTGAGAAATGATCTACCTTGTTCTTGGAGGGTTTTACTTGCACAAAATTCCTTCTTCTACTCTTATCCATATCATGGTTGCTAGTTCCACAGGAAGCACATGGATAACTAAACCATTCACCAATAGAAAAAGTCTTCATTCCTTCTCTTGTAGCATGCACATCTTTCCCTCAAGACGATTTACACATGTTACTCTTCTCTGAGCTAGAAGGTAAGGCCAATTGCTGATGTAGGAMTTCTTCATCTGAGGTTCTCTTTKCTTCAACTACCTTCGAGCACTCTCCATCTTGATGGGACAAAGAATAATATGAAGAGTCTTMTTTCTCAATCATGTTCTTGGAAGGAGATTGTGCAAGAGAGACTATCGCATTCTCTACTTGTCCAACTTTACTGATTGATGGTGTCATCTGCAACTTTATCTCTAATACCTGAAAAATACTCATGTGGAAATCTTCACGACATAAAAGTTGATCCTGCAACCTCTACTTCTCTTCTCGAAGAGCTTGCATCTGCATTCTTAACTCAAATTTTTCTCTTTGGATTTGACGATTAATGTTCTTCTGCAATCTCAATGTCATAAGGAATTTACTCATCTTGTTTCGTTGAAAAGAGCCTTCAAGATCTTAACCAACTAAACTCTTGGATCTCATCACAACAATAGCTTGCAACACATGCCAAAACTAGCTCTGATACCAACCTGATATGAAAATCCTTAGAGAACACTTATAGATTTACATATATACATGCAATATCTAACTTGATCCAGAATAATTTACTGATCGTATTGGGGTGGTTTGAAAAATTTAGATGATGTGCATTTTACCCAAAAACTCATAAACTTAAGATTATCTTTCTTGAAGTTAATGAGATGTCACAACATAAAATAAAAGAACTCAAATTACATACTTTTATTTCATCTTTAAGTTCCATTCATTCCAATGAAAAGTGCCTTCTCCATCTCAAGTATCAAAATTACATGTAAAATGACTCAGATATGGAAATTTAATAGATGCTCTTAAAATCCATTACTCAAAACAATAAAATAACCTCACCATTGAAACCCTTGCGAAATTATGAAACTTTTGACTATAAAGTCGACCAATTTCCAAACTAGCTCAATTTATGCTCTTTGGCATGTAAAAAAATGCATTAAATGACCATTAATGAAAAATTGAGAATTGTTTTTTTACAAATGATCCCAAATCACAAAACATACCTCAGGTTCATAATCCTTGCAAAAAAAACATGCATAATCGATATAAAGCACTTGAAATTCCATCAAGGTACCATTTGACACACTTTACGATGCAACACAAAATTAAGCTTGTACTTGCATGTACTTCCATATAGTCCGTACCATCTCGAGATCCATGAACCTCAAAATATGTGCATAAGGATGTGTGCTAGAGAATTGGGATTTGTGCCCAATATATAAAGAAGCCTCCAAAACCTCCTCCACATTTGACTGCAACTTATTTACTAATTATGGTGGGAATCTCGCTAAACATGGGGTAGTTGGCATATTGGTGAAGAATCTCTGCTAATATAGTGAAGGTCTGGGTTCGATTCCCTTCTTAGCATATTCCATTGGTTATTCGTTGGTTTGTTTTAAATACATGGTTATAATTTTAAAGACATGGTAAAATATATATATATATATATATATATAAACTCACACGCATATAGGGTTAGGCTACCCAGATTTAAGTGTTGGTCACATGGTAAGTGTAAGGACCATATGCTAGGGCTAGTCCTAGGCTCCTTTCTTCCCCCACATCAAACTTTACATAAATTCAAATAATTTAATTGTCATATAATAATGAAGAACTAGATGGTGGCACATTGGTTGTGGGAGATTTGTTAAGGCGTGGAGTGTTATGGAGGTCATTGGGTTGATTCCCTTGGAATCCATAATAATTTTACATAAAATAAACCATTACTAGCCAATGGGAGGTCGCCACATGGCAGTCTCTTTTTGTCCCTCCTATGCAGAGTGTCAACA
>SNQJ01S0018775.1:52709-78799 GCA_010110895.2 Picea sitchensis | reverse complement strand
GGTATACATCCATACAAACATGACATAGTATCAAATATTCTTATAACATGCATCTTTTTGTGCCTCTTATAAGAGGATTATTTCTCCTTTACTAGCTCTAGAAATTTCTGCATTACTTTGATGCTCTTTTTTCTATTGAACTACATGTTCCAACTGTCTGCATCCTTCTGTTCCTTCTCTTTCAGTTCTTCAGAATCAAGAATGTTTTCTAAGGAAATTCGATCCATATGTATCCCCTTATCTAATTACAAGACAATACAATTGTCCATATTGTCTTCTAGAGGCTTTGAAATCTTCATAACAAGATTCCTCTCATTGTAAGACAACATGTATTGGCGGCTATCTAGAAATATCTTTAATGAGATTCCTCTCACCCTATAACAAAGTGTAAATGTGACTATCTAGAAATATCTAACGAGATTACTCTCACTCTTTAAAACATATAAGGTGGAAATATAGAAACTCTCTTTACAAAATTCCTCTCACTCATACAAGGTGGCAATGTATAAATTTACATAGTCCCTCTCGGTCTTATAATTTACAATGATTGGCTTACAAACCTACTAATAGACTTCAGGAAATTTACATATATGCATATTATATTTACAACTATACATATTTAAAAAATTTTAAATATGATTTAATTATGGAATCATTCTCCCTAGTGTACTGGGAGGAGTCTCACAACTTTCGACCTCTGACAATGTCGTTGATGCTGATGTTGAATCTGACATTGAATATGATGAAGAATATAATGTTGAGTCCAAGTAACCATTGGACCAAACTATCGGTCTTCCCAATAACCTGTATAACCTCTCCTTGTGGATACCAAGTATTATTTCCATATCTGGAGTAGCTTCTCTTGCATACACAAGTACTCGTCCATTTGAAATGTAACTACATAGCCATCAACTCCAAATGATGAAAATGAGAGTAGGTTTCCCTTTAAGTCTGGGACATACCATATATCTTCTATTCCCATAAATCCTCCCAACTTGAGCTGAAATCTTACATATCCATTGATCCAGATGGATCTCAATGGCCATCCACCTCTTCCACTGAATCACCATTTTGAGCCTGTGGTGTTGATAAACCATGATATTCACCATTTTTATGGGGAATGGAATGTAATGTCATTTTCATTTGTTAATTACATACATCATTTAATGATTTCCTATTTGTCTTATGTACATTCCTACAACATAACGTTAATGCACTGGATCCCATTAAAACTCCACAGTTAAGCGTGCTCAGGCTAGAGTAGTATTGGGATGGGTGACCGCCCGAGAAGTCCTAGTGTTTTACATGCATATGACATTTTATAAACTTAGTCCAATTTATCCCTAATGCATCATGGGAATTGTTCTCCTCTCACTCTCTCATATATAATTGAGGTGAAGGAGGCCCTTTAAGCATGCAATGGAGTGTGATGTAAAACTTCTTTTGAATGAAGCGTAGCCAACATCTCTTTCTTTTTAGAGATAAGCTACCCTATTTTTCCAATTTGTGTTCTAGAATGTTCTTTTATCTTATTCGGTAATAGAAGTTGGGTTTCACTGTATTTCTGTGTGATCTTCTATATTTTTGTGTATTTTATTGTTATATCTCGGTTATATTTTTTCCTTCATGTCGTTCTCAAAATAATCCGGATCAGTGGTATCATAGTAGTTTGTGCCTTGGCATTTCTCATAGCAGGTCCCCGATGAGGTCAGGGTATCGAGATTTTGGTCTCGAGATAGTTTCTCTTGAGGACAACCACTCTCCCTAGCCCAAGCGACGTCCCATGGTGGAAGAAAAGAGATATGACAGAGCAAGATATCCTTTCAAGATGTTGCTCGAGGAAGCCCTTGCGAGACAAAGGAATGAGATGATGGACAACTTCGCTTAGATCCTTCGAAGACTACTGATGGCAGCAGCCATGGTTGCAGCCAAGGCATCTTCAACAAGCAACCATTTCGCAAGTGAGACACCCTTTAAGGTGAAATTCAATTTTGATATCCCCTTATTTCAATGCCAGATAGATGCATATGCTCTAGAAAAATGGTTAAATATTCTAGAAGGTTATTACTCTGTCCAAAAAAAAATTGAAAATGAAAAGATCACCTTCGCGCTCCTTAAATACCTTCCCCATGTTAGATCTTGGTGGGAAGGTTACTAGGAGAGGTACACCATGGATGAATCTACACTATTTGGGAGAGAAACCACTTGGGTGGCCTTTGTAGATGCCCTAAAGGAAGAGTTCTACCCTTTCAAAAACTATGATGACCAATACATGAGATGGAAAAATCTACGTCAAAAAAGAGACTAGATGGTGTCGGAGTACACCAACATATTTCATACCTTGTGCTTAAAGCTGGGTATCAAAGACTCCGAGTGACACCTAGTTTTGAAGTACTGCAGTGGTCTACACATGTACATCCAAACAAATATGTATATCTTGGACATCTCCTCACTGGGAGTTTCTTATCGATATGCAGTCAAAATTGAGCAGAAATTCAAGCAACAAAGTAAGTGGGAGAAGCATGAACAGAGCAAGGAAGGCCAACCTCAATAAATCAAGT
Source organism: Picea sitchensis (assembly GCA_010110895.2). Lineage (NCBI taxonomy): Eukaryota > Viridiplantae > Streptophyta > Pinopsida > Pinales > Pinaceae > Picea > Picea sitchensis. The sequence goes on along the minus strand of SNQJ01S0018775.1, from coordinate 76,238 downwards.
CCTAGATGGAGGAAAATAAGGGTAACGAGAAGTCTAAGAAAGACACCGGAAAGTGGTGTGAGTTCCACAACAACCCTTGTCACAACACTGATGAATGTTGCTCAATATAGTCATTGGTGGCCAAGATAAAAGACAAAGAGTCGAACCCCAACTTGGACACTCATTCAGAAAATAATAAAAGGAGACAAATCATTGATGTAGAACCCACTTCTACTGTCGCAACTACAATAGTCCAACTGAAATAGGATCCTGAGGAGGGGGAGCAACTCTTCCATTCACAGATGTGGGTGAAGGGTACCCCACTACATTTTATTGTTGATAGTGGAATCCAAAAGAACATCATCTTAGAAGAGGTTGTCAAGCAGTTGGATTTTCCAACAACACCACACCCACAACCATACAACATCGGGTGCCTTCACTGGGGTCAAGATCTTCGTGTCTACCAACAATGTCTCCTGTCCTACGACATTAAGCCCTTCAAGGATGAGGTATTGTGTGATGTTTCCCCACTAGAAGTCTATGATGTTCTATTATGCCAACCATATATGTGGAGGCATCATGTTGTTTATGAGTCTCAACCTCATAGAGTCATTGTTACTCTTCGGGGTCAGTTATACCAGATACCAAAGGTAGTTCTGACTATTGTCCCACCAAAACAATTCCATAATGTAATCTCTCATACTGCAAAGTTTATCCTCTTTAAAAACTTATCATAAGGTGAACAGAAGGACATTGCAACCACTACAACCTCAGCGGAAGACCTTTCCATCCAGCAGAAGCAGATCAACAAGGTTGTAGACGAGTACCAAGATGTTCTTGTTGAACCTACGAGGGTTCCCCCACACTGCCCAATCAAAAAAGGTTATAATAGAACCCTTCATACACTTCATGATGCATCTTCACTAACAGAGTCATCCCACACTCAGGTAGATCATGCAGCTAGATTGGTTGAATAGATCCAACCCCTCCAACAACAGGTTCATGACATCCTTCAACAAGCTAAGTAGGAGAACTTCTTCATCAAGGAAAGAAATACACCAAGCTTTAGATTTAGCAGAAGTCTCCCCGTCTCCCAAGGGAACTTGATGCGACAGGGACCATTGCTTCCTAAGAGGGGAGGAATGATCCGGATGGATCTTAGTGGCCATCCACCTCTTCCACTAAATCACCATTTTGAGCCTGTGGTTTTGATAAACCATGATATTCACCCTTTTGATGGGGAATGGAATGTAATGTCATCTTCATTTGTTAATTATAGACACCATTTAATGATTTCCTAGTGGTCTTATGTACATGCCTACAACATAGCGTTAATGCACCAAATCCCATTATAACTCCGCAGTTAAGTGCACACAGACTAGAGTAGTACTGGGATGGGTGACTGCCCAGGAAGTCCTAGAGTTTTACATGCCTATGGCATTTTATAAACTTAGTCCAATTGATCCCACATGCATCATGGGAATTGTTCTCCTCTCACTCTCTCATATATAATTGAGGTGAAGGAGGCCCTTTAAGCATGCAATGGAGTGTGATGTAAATCTTCTTGTGAATGAAGCGTAGACAACATCTCTTTCTTTTTAGAGATACGCTACCCCATTTTTCCAGTTCGTGTTCTACAATGTTCTTCTATCTTATTCAATAATAGAAGTTGGGTTTCACTATATTTCTATGTTCTCTTCTATACTTTTGTGTATTTCATTGTTATATCTTGGTTATATTTCTTCCTTCATGTCCTTCTCAAAATAATCCAAATCATCCATACCCTCTTATTTCTTGTCTAGTATTGGTTCCATATCCCACAAAGCAATTTGTGTCAGACTCTGTGAAATTAAAAAATATTGATCTCATCCCAGTCATGTGGTGCGATGATCCACTTTCCATGAACCATTCTTTGATGTCTTTATAAATCACTTTTCCAAGACCAACCATCAGGAAGTATTCTTTCCCAAGCCTTTTAGTAACACCATCGATTCCATTTGGAGATGTTGCTTTTCTTCTTACAAGTTCCTTCACATCCTTCATTTTCTTCTTCGGACATATGTGCGGGTAAAGTATCCAACACTTCTCAATCTGGTGTCCACTCTTACCACAATAAGAGAAGAGTGTCTTGTTCCACGATCCCTTCTTATCATTCCTCCTTTTCCTCCGACTTGAGAAATGAGCTGCCTTATTCTTGTAGGGATTTACTTGCATAGATTTCCTTCTTCGACACTTCTCCATATCATGGTTTCTAGTTCCACAAGAAGGAAATGGATAACTAGACCATTCACCGATAGAAAAAGTCTTCAATCCTTCTCTTGTATCATGCACAACTTTCCCTCAAGATGATTTACACATGTTACTCTTCTCTAAACTGGAAGGTAAGGCCAATTGCTAACGTAGGACTTATTCATTTGAGGTTCTCTTTGATTAAGCTACCTTCGAGCACTATCCATCTTTATGGGACAAAGAATAATATGAAGAGTCTTCTTTCTCAATCATGTCTTGGAAGGAGATAGTGCAAGAGAGACTATCTCATTTTCTTCTTGTCTAACTTTACTGATTGATGGTACCATATGCAAATTTCTCTCTAATTCTTGAAAAATACTCACGTAGAAGTATTCATGACATATCAGTTGATCATACATATTCAACTTCTCTTCCTCAAGAGTTTGCATTTTCATTCTTAACTTAGAATTCTCTCTTTGGATTTGTCAATTAATGTTCTTCTGCATTCTCAATTTCATAAGGAATTTACTCATCTTATTTCCTTGAAAAGAGCCTTCAAGATATTCACCAATTGAACACTTGGATCTCATCACAACAGTAGCTTGAACACATGCCAAAACTAGCTCTGATACCAACCTGATCCAAAAATCCTTAGACACCACTTATTTCTTTACATATATACATGCAATATCTAACTTGATCCAAAATAATTTACTAATCGTAAAATGGTTGTTTTCAGAATTATGATATGTTTTTTACTCAAAAATTGAAAAAATGAATATTAGCTTGCTTGAAGTTAATTAGATGTCACAAAAGAAAATAAAATAACTCAAATTACATACTTTTGTTTCATCTTTGAGTTCCATTCATTCCAATGAAAACTGCCTTCTCCATCTCAAGTATCAAAATCACATGTAAAATGACTCACATATGCCAGTTTAAGATGCTCTTAAATTTCATTAATCAAAACAAGAAAATAACTTCACCATTGAAATCCTTATGAAATTATGAAACTTTTGACTATAAAGTCAACCAATTTCCAAAGTAGCTCAGGTTTGTGCTCTTTGACATGTAAAAGAATGCATTAAATGCCCATTAACGAAAAATTGAGAAAAAAGTTTTACAAATTACCTGAAATCAGAAATCGGACCTTGTATTCATGATATGTGCATAGGGATGTGTGCTATAGCATTGATATATGTTCCCAATATATAGGGTGACATCCAAAACCGCCTCCACATTTGGCTGCAATTTATTTACTAATTATGGTGTAAATCCCGCTAAACATGGGGTAGGTTGCATATTGGTTAAGACTCTCTGCTAATGTAGCATAGGTATGGGTTCAATTCTATTCTTATCATATTCCATTGGTTATTTGTTGGTTTTTTTAAATACATGTTTATAATTTTAAACACATGGTATAATTTTAACAACAGAATCATAATACATTGAAGCTGTTGCATGTTGCACATAAGTGCTCTGGATGAAACAAACATTGCAGGACATTAAGGTAGAATATAATAAACCAATATCAATAATTCATGGAAATACCATCATAATAAACATTTCAAAGAATCCAGTTATGCATTCGAAGATAAAACACATTCCAATCAAATACCACTTCTTAAGAGAGAAAGTCACAAAAAAAATTTCAAGTTGGAATATATTGGTACAAAGGAACATGTTACTAATATCTTTAAAAAAACTCTCGCCAGAGAAACATTTGAGTATCTTAGAAAAAATATGGGAGTGATGCTATACCATCCAATCATTAAAGCACTTCAAGAAAAGATCAAGCTTAGGGGGGAGTTGCAGAAAGAAAGAAGGTTGTTGGTTGCAGAGTAGAGAATACAGAGTAAAGTGTAAGGGGGAAAATCCCTTTTCCATTGATGTCAAAGGGGGAGAGTAAAGAGAAAGGTGGAAATTCCCTTTACCATTGATGTCAAAGGGGGAGATGTTGCAGACAAAGGAAGAATCATAGACATGAGGTGAAGTTAGAGATCGGGGGAGTATCATAATTGACTAAGGTTTCCTTCAATGACAAAGGGGGAGATTGTTGGAAATTTGATGGTCATTAATTTCAAATATAGGGGATAGAACTAAGGAAAAAGAGAATCAGACCAAACAAAGGAAGTAGAGTTTGTCCTTGTGCATTGATGATTCTCTATGTACACTACCTAAAGGGATTTGTTTATCATTCATAAACAAAGGTGATATGACTATGTAAGCACGAATTCGAGATACATAGGTGTGAAGAGGATTTATATAATTGGAAGCTGGACGAAGACAATCCCGTTGAAGAATGAGAGAAATGAGTTTGAGGGTGCAGATGAAGCTCATGCATGTGTTGAAGGTCTGAGCAACAATAAAATTGGTAAGGGAGGTCCCAATTTCCTAGTTAACTTGATTGAAGCAAATGGCGACAATTGATATATCCCACATGTAGAGAGAAAAATGAATTTTAAAGGCTTTGTAATGAAAATTTTTACTATGTAGTTTAAACAAGAATGGGTGAGCTACTGAACTTTGTGCAAAGGGTTTACTTTTATTCCTATGGTAGATTAATCCCTAATTGTTGATCATCAAAGATCAATGATTGAGATCGATTCAACCAGACCAACCTTCAAACCTTCATGTTAGCAAATAGGAGTTCGTTTCCTCGGTGGACCAGTGCCTCGATGAGCCTGGTGGGATGATTTCCCAGTATCCTGATATACCGGATTGAAGAAAAGGAGTGAAAGTGGGTTTTGAAGTCCTCAACACCCGATGCCCGATGGCCCGATGTTCATACCTACTTATCTACCTTGTGCACTGTATTCTTTGTCCCTTTTTCCTTGATTAATTAGTAAAATTTAATTATGTGACACATAGTGCAACATAAACTATTCACTGTAGTATTAATCTTTACTACGCATCAATCAAATAATAAAAACATCTAGATCTAGTTATGCATAAATAGAGAATCCATGACCAATCACATAAAAATACATTCAGACACAAAGTTTTAATGTGGTTCACCCAAATCGGGGGCTATGTCCACAATGGTTGGATTATTTATTATCTTTGTGCAATCATATTAGGCTTGTGCACTATGGTTACAATAGATACATCATGATATACTTATCCATCTTTCCTAGTCACTCTGTAGTGTAAGTCTCTTCTCTACAAACCCTTCCTAAACATTCAGACATAGACTCTTTCTCATTCTCAGTCTATTCTCTCTGTAACAACACAAATAACCTATTCTCTAACTCTTAGCAAACCCTAGTCATCCCAACCCATTACATATTTATACATAGAATTTAGGGCTTAAAACCTAGTCACTTATCCCCCAAAACCCTATGACAACTCATGAAAACTCATTGTTCAGGCATGCTTTTCCTACATTTGTGCTTGCATGCTGATTTTAAATTCTCGACTGTTATTCTTCATGCTTTTGCATGCCTAACTATTATCCTTCTTGATTTTGTGTGTGCCCTCAAAACTTAGTTCCTTGAACTACATGTCCAAAAGGGCTCCAACACTCACTTTTGTCTCGTCCCAAGCCACTTAAGTCTGCTATGTCACGCCCCTCCATGCTTCCATGAACTTTCCTTTGTTATCATGACTTATTTCTTGACTTCTGCTTCCTTTTCCAAAATATCATCTATGACCTTCACAATCAGGGTCATAAGTTTCTTTTCACTATCATGTGATTATTGCTTTTCCATGCCTTGCATAGATTCCAATTCCCCTATTACCCTTAGTGCTTCGTCTTGCAATGGTACTAGTCATTGTTGGAGAATCTTCTGTTGGGCCCTTATCTTTTCTGTTTCATTATACAAATACCTTTTTGTAGGATAATCTTCACATGCTTAGTTGGTGGAAAGTTACTTATGTTCTTCGAAGCCTTTTGCTCCTTTTCCTATGCATCCCTTAATCTAGCTTCCACAACCTTCATTTGTGGATCCTCCATCAGGTTTTTCCAATTCTACACACTTTCCTCACATAGATTCATGTGTTCCTCATCCAACTTATTAATACTTTATACTAAGGTTATTGTGGTTCTTTCTCTTTGTTCCTTTTCCTCAGGTGGAATCATTGGTTTGGTCCATGATTCCAAGTCTTTGATCCTGGTGCAGAAGCCTTTAATGATTTCCTTGATTATTGATATTTGTTCTTCAAGAGTGGCTTCGACCACCATCGCCATTTATGGAATATCCTTGTAGAGTTTCTGGATGGCCTATTGTATTCACTCTACCTATTTCTCAGCCTCATCCTTCACCTTCAATATTCTCTCATCCTTTTCCTCAACCTTGATCTTATCCTTCAATATCTTGTGAACCTTTTCCTCAACCATGGTCTTCTCTTGTAAAGAAATTGTATAATCTTGCTGAAGCTTTGTCTTCTCCGTTTCTACCTTAACCAACTTACTTGATAATGATTCTACGTGGAACTGTATCTCCTGCGAAATACTGATGTGCAATCCTTGTAGTATTGTTGTGGGAATCCTACATCTTAGGCATTGGGAACTCAATCACATCTAGTGAGATATTCAACACTCTGCGCCCTGTTTCTATGTCTAAACAATAAGATGTGGTAGCTCCCATTTTCCTAGTCAGACATATGGATGGCCCTTCACTAGAACTGTGCTCTGGTGCTATCCTCCCTGCTTCCAAGAGCTATTGAAATGTTATGAACTGGTCCTACACTTGCTGGAGCAATTATTCTTGTTTTCATGACATGTGCTCAATTGCTTCATCCACGACATCTCTCATTTGATATCCGATTTTATCAATGTCATCATCTGTCAGAGTATAGTTAGTGGGTACTTTGTGGGATTTCATATTCTTGTGCAGAGCTATTCTTGGTCGCTTACCATTGTCTTTCCTTTTCTCCCCGACTATTTGTTTGCATGTATTCTATGTGTCTACCATCTTCATTGCCATGTCCATTACCCTTTTCATTACCCTGTTCATCTGCGTTGTTGTCTAGGTGTTCCATATATGTTCCATCTACGATAACATTCAAATATGGATCCCAATATTGCATGATCAGGTGGATATCTTCTTCTGTGATCTTGTATTTTGTCTAGACCAATTCCTCTCCTAGGTCCTTCTTTGCTTGTATATAAATATGGTGTCGGTCTTCCCTGAACTGTGCAATCAGGGTATACACCTCTGCCAATTATGGTGAAATGCATGATGTATTCTTGATGCACTTCTAAATCCTTTCATCATACACAAAGAAATTCATGTTAGTGTCAATCTATCTTCTTTTTCTAGGCATATACCATAACTTCTGATACTTAACCACCAAGCATGGATTACCTCTAAGTCCCAAGAATCACGCATATTCCAACTCCTCCCACGCTGCAAACACAATCAAAATTAGCGTCTATGGGTAATTCAATTCCATGCCTATATCCTATTCTTTTGCATAGTCGATGAGGAATTGGTTCAATAAGAAAGGTTTCGAGCTCATCGAGACCCCTTCAACACACTTCTTCTCCATAGATATCACTCTCATTGGCAGTTGGTATTTTCTGCATTTCCTCAATAACTTGCATGCCAATGCCTACATTTCAATCCTTACTATTGGGTCGCATATGATCAACATATCCAATTTGCACACACCTCTAACCGTGTGAATTTTTTATTTCATTTCCTCTAACAGAGTCCTTTCGGTTTTCTTTTATTCAACTAATGAGTTTGGATGTTGTCCCTACGATGGTAAGCCTATGATCCTTGCAATCAGGTATGTATCTATAGATATTGGCATGTCCAACTATGAATAACCTCCATGCACATAGGTTAAGATAAACTTAACACATGAATTCACCTCGTTGCTTCTGCCAAAATGTGGGATGTCCAACAATTTTTGTAGGCTTTTTCACTCTAGTCCTCTAGCCCATACCTTTGGCCAACAATGAGTTTTAGTATGTCAGTTTTCGTTTCTGCAAACAATTGAGTTTGGATCTTGTCCCTACAATGGTAAGCCTATGATCCTTGCAATCAGATCTGTATCTATAGATATTGGCCTGTCCAAATACAAATAACCTCCATGCACATAAGTTAAGAGAAACTTAACACATGCATTCACCTCGTTTCTTCTGCCAAAATGTGGGATGTCCAACAATTTTAGTATGCTTTCTCACTCTAGTCCTCTGGGCCATACCTTTGGCACAACTATGCTTTGATTCGTTGTTGGATCTAACCTCAGTTTCAAGTAGTTGTGTGGTGCAATTTCAGGGAAATTCGCCGTGTCTGTGATATCATGGTCCACATATTTTAGCTGTGACATCCTCCCCAGCATGTATTTGTCCATGATGACTCCATCTAGGATGTTGGGCATCCCCAATTCATAGTAGGGAGTATTCTGCAATGTCATTGGTGTGGGATCATCCTTCCTTGGTGGAATATAGTCTCAAGAAAACCTTGGCTCCGACAATGAGGCTCCTGGAGTCTCCTGAACCTCTGGTTCTACTATTTACGCTCTTGTTTGGGGTTTATTTGGTACGAGTGTTGCTTCTTTTGGTGGTGCCATTTCTGTAAACTAGTTACCAATGACAACTGCTTCAACTCTAGAGTTTTTCTTGCCTCTACAATACCTTTCTCATATCTCTCTTACTTGCATGAAATTGTAAACGACAATAACCAATGTTTTTCAACCCTTTGCAACTTTTGTGCCCCTTCACTGGTTTTCCATGTCCCTTCGCACCTGAATTAACTGTCTAATCTGTCAGTGGTGTGATGAATTCTTGATTTAATGTTGCTTTATTGACATATCTTCCATTGGATTTGTGCCTCATACTGCGAGTCTATCATGATCCCCGATGGATTTTTCTATTTATTTATACGTGTTGTCTTCATGAATTGTCATTAACACTCTTTAACCATCATTTCCTCCCTTTTAATGCCATTAACGGTCGTGATGGTCCTGTTTCGTGAGTTTCTTGTGTGCATACCTAACTGTCTCTGCGTTGTTTCTTTTATCTGCGCAACACTCTTTTTTTTTTCTTTTGTCTACTATAATACACTACTATAATATAAAGGTTCTCACATAGGTTAGATTAGTGCATGGTAGGTCAGTTGTCCCTATAAAGTTTCAACCAACTTCCATTCACCATTCCTCTCAGGAATTCTCCATTCAACATTTCCAACCGCACAACACCTTCCTCCGTCACATGCTTAATCACATATGGTCCTAACTAGTGCATTAAAAACTTCCCTGGATACTGCATGAACTTATTGTCATATAGTAATACTAAGTCCCCCACTTGAAACTTTTTTTTTTATATATGTCTATCATGCCATGCCTTTTCTCTTTCCTTTTTAACTTGCTGATGGAACTTGGGGTAGATATAGCTATAATTGTTCCTTCTTCCTCCATGCATCTTGTTAACATGTGAGTCAACTTCCTTACAAAATCAATATCACTTAAAAAATTCAAACAACAGTGCAAGAATTTACTTACTTGATCTTCTACTTGTTCTTCATGTCTAATGCCACATAGTTTTTCTTCACGTGTTGTGGAATGTATCTCTTCGTGCACATGTACCTCTATTTCTTTTTGTTCAGCCCATCCCACATATTCTTTCCCATGGGATTCTTCCAACAACTTATGTGTGGCATGTTGTATGTCTTCTCACTCATGAGCTTCCTCCAAAGACTTCTGTGTGGCATGCCAAAACTCTTCATGGGATCGGTCCTCCTTTAACAATTGTTGTGTCACACATTGTACTTCCTCATGCATCCATAGTTCCTCTAGAGACCTTTCCATTATCCATTGAAATTCTTCTTGTGATCTCTCCTCCTCTATAGCTCTCTGTGCATCGCATAGAAACTTCTTTTGTTGTACAACATCAAACTTAGGAGGGGCTTGTGACAATTTTCTGATATTCCATTTTACTTTATAGCCCATGCTCTGTCCATGCTCTAAGTCCATTATCAATTTAACTCCTCCTCAGGTTTCCACCCACACAACATCTTCCTCATCCTTCATTTTATTCCCAAGCATCTATGTAGTTACCATGTTGTTGTGTGCCTTCTTTTCTTCCCACTTCTTCAAAAAGTCGAGGAAATATTTGGTCGAATGCTTTGTACTGTAGTAGTACCCCCAAAGAGCACACAATTTTCTACAAAATCTCTAAATGTTTCCCACCTTTCCACAATTAAAACAAGTGGGTGGTCTTCCTCAACCTCCGCCATATCCTCATCCTCTAYCTCATCCATATACACCTCTCATACGTCCTTGGTATCCCCCTCTTTCTACAACTCTATGGTCAACACCTTTATGATATTCTTAAACCTGGAAAGCATTGTGAGTGTGGTCTTGCATCAACTGAAGTGACTAAAAGTTGTTCACATCATGCCCCATGGATTTTCATAACTCACAAAATATCCACCTCTCATACGTCCTTGGTATCCCCCTCTTTCTACAACTCTGTGGTCAACACCTTTATGATCTTCTTAAACCTGGAAAGCATTGTGAGTGTGGTCCTGCATCAACTGAAGTGAMTAAAAGTTGTTCACATCATGCCCCATGGATTTGCATARCTCACAAAATAGAGTATGCGTAGTCTTTTGGTATTTCTGAAGTGTTGGGAAGAAAGGAGGGATATGTCCCCATTGTTTACAAATCTTGCACCACTCGGTCTGAGACCCATTYAGAAATGGATTCATTTCTCTCATCGCCAAGTAATTTCCCAATGTAGGACATTCMTCCTTGCGGTGACCTTCTGACCGACATGTAGTACACCATATGTGCTCGAGTACCACTATTGTCTTCGCCATATCTTGCAATTTCATTGTAASATTTGCAATTTGGGACTGTACATGTGCCAGCCTTACCAAGGTCTCACCACCTCCTAGTGTAGTCACCTRCTGCTAGGTGAGAGAAACTTGTATATGGGGGAGTAGTCCTACACTGAGCCATTCCATGTTTTGAACATCTTGGATTTCGAATATCATCCTATCTAACAATAACTTGAACCATTGGTCACAATCCCATATGGTGTCTCTAGTATGTTTCTTGATCTCTTTGATTTCACTAATACACTATTATTCTGACTTAGGCTTTTTAAACTCCTTAATTATATCTCTCTTAATTTATGTTAGGGAACTCATCTATCCCACCGATGTAGTCGCCTTATTATTCATATACCACGTCGAAGCTCTATCTTTGAAGGTTGTATCCAACTTCATGATATTTGATGCTTCTTGTGTGATCCTCTTCATCCTCCTAGTGCGGTCTCCTTCCTCTTCATTCTGGGTATGAGCCCTCGTCTCTCACCCCTTGCTATCTTCTTTCCTCTCCTCTATTATTCTTTCCTCCTTAGCTAAACTCTTCTTGCATATCTCAACTCTTTCTCTCCTTTTTTCTTCTAGTTCCATTTTCTCATCACCTCATTTCAACATCTTTTGGATCCTCTCTTTGAACATATTTTGGATCCTCTTGACTAGATCCATATTTTATCTCTCCTTCCCCCTTCTCTTCACCCCACCCAAGTGCGATGCGGTCTACTTGGACATCCTATCAATCTCCATGCCCATCAATCCTTTTTTTAAGAATAACATCTTGATCCACAACAAAATTTCATCCAACAATCTCTTCTGAGGACCTTCAAAAAACATTATTTCAACCTCACTAAAAGAAACATTGTATTCGATGGCGAACTCAGTAATATATCCCTCCTTTACTCGAGCAAATTAAAAGTTGATTGCTCGAGCCCACTTATTATCCAACGCTGTCAGTCTATCAACTATAATTTGTTCCTAGACCACTGGTTCTAGGGGTATTAGAGTAGTATTAATGGCGGTTTTCCTCTCCATCCATTCATACAACAACCATGGAAACTCAACAAAGAAAAGTTCATGCAAATCAATGTAGATGTACCTCTCTTTCAAACGTTCAATGTTGGTTATTAAACCCATGGTTTCTCATTGTCCAAACTCATCTTCCTTTGCATATAACCAATCTTGTTTTTCCTCCTGAGATGGTTTCCACCTCATTCTCTCCCTTCATCATGCAATGCAAAACCAGAGTTGACCAACAAAACCCCAAGGCATCGACATATCAATATTTAATAAAAGGTTGAAGAAGGTCTCACCTGAGACATCATGAGAATCATAGAGACAATTTGGTCTTGTGTTGGATATGAAGGGATAAAGTAGAAAATGAATCCATTCGGGTTATCATTCATTCATTTAATCATAATCCATTAACAAAGTAACTACATAAATCATTAACACAACCATCCATTTAAATCAAAATTTGTATATTCATTAAAAGAGAGAAATGCAACATTAGATGATCTCCATTATTCCTTAGAATGCATACCAAACTAGCTTCAAATGACACGAGAAATTGTGCCCTAGGTGTTGTGGTTCATTCTACAGAAAACTAGACTACAGTGAACCATGTGCTCTCTGCTCATGCTCTTTCCTATTAACTAACTACGATACAGACTCTAAACATGACTTTTTCCCAAGCTTACAGAGGACTGCTACAAAACTTAGGCTAGTTCCATACAAAACTCAGACCAGACTATTACAAAACTCAGACATACTCTCTCTTTTTCCAAAATTGGACCGCCCTCTTTTCTTCTTTTCTCCACTCTCTTGAGTGATCACCAATTCCACAGAGTTCTTCTATCTGCATGCATCTCTCATAACCTCCTTGGGGCATAGAAATACTAACTAACTTTCCATCTCAACCATCATCTTCCCCATGATCTCTCGTGTTGTCTTTGTTCATTACTCATGAATATTCCTGAAGATCTTCTTTTGATTCAACTTGGACGTAGTATCTTTCCAATCTTTTGCGCACAATACAAAACTTGATTGGCATGTTCCTTCTTTCTTCGATCGTGCAACTGCTAATATGTGCACAAGATGCTATATGCACACACACAACTTACCCAAAACCTTGGGTGCCAACATATAGATTCTAATTCAAGCTAATTAAATTTAATACATTTCATCATGTTACACCATAATCTAATAAGTTGTGCATGTACCTCAAATACTTCCTAGTAGTTAATAGATTATTATTTTTCTCAATTTCCTTTACAACTAATGTTTCATGAAAGGGAAGCATTAACTTTCACTAACACTTAATCATGGTCAAACAACAATAGTTAATCATAACCAACCATAGTAAACTAGAGTCAATTAGATTCAACCATCATAAGCCATGATTATCCATAGTCAACAAGGTCAAACCACAATCAATCATTATCAACCAAGCAATCCTAGTCAACTATGGTTAACCATGGTCAATAAAAGTCAACCATATTCAACTATAGCCAACCCTACTCAACCATAGGAAACATGCTCATCTAGAGCCAATCATAGTTGACCATAATCTACCATGGTCATCCATAACGAATGATAGTTAATGTGGTTGTTGATAGAGAATGATAGTCAATATGGTCAACCATAGTCACCTACAATAAAATATAGTCAACTGTGATTAATTATAATAAACCATGGTCATCATAGTCGACTATGATTAATTATAGCTATAAATTAAGGACAACCATACTCAACCAAAGTGAACTAAAGTCAAACATAGTCAACCGCAATAAATTTTAATAAGCTATAGTTGAAACCATATTTATTACCCATGATCAACCATGGTTAGCCACATATATATTTAGTCAACAAATGTCAATTCTAAGTTAATTATAGTAAAATGTGCAGTAGCCTAAACGTTCTACCTTTTGGCTGTTTTCCAACAACTTTTCCATTTGATTTTGCCCGAAATCCGGTGATGAATGGTTGGATCTGCAAATTTGAGCGGCTAAGTTTGTATAATTCGAGTGCCCCAAGAATTTTTTAGCAAGATGAATCCATTTATGCATTTAGAAATGCAATTTAAACAACAAAAAATAAAGATTTTGGATTCTGACCAAAAAACCCAAAAGATAGAATGTTTAGCCTACTCCATAAAATGTAGAAAACTTTATTTGTAAATGGATAAACCATAGTCTACCCTCACGAACCATAAATCATAGTTAGCCATCATAAATCATATTTAATTGAATATACTAGCCATAATTCAATATAGTAAACCATGATCAATTATAATCAATTATTTTTAACCATGATCAACCAAGATCACCTATGGTTAACTATAATCACTTTACTTAAATAATGTCATGAATAGTTAACTATAATTAATTATAACAAACTTTAATCTACCATAACCAATATAAACAACATAATGAAATTTATTGTAAATATGATATATAAATTTTATTGATTAATTGTAACCATAATCAACCAAGATCACCCATAATTAACTATAATCACCTTTACTTAAATAATGTTATTAATAGTTAACTATAATTAATTATAACAAACTTTAATCAACCATAATCAACTTAAAAACCATAGAGAAATTTATTATAAATATCTCATATATAAATTTATTAATATTTAATTTAATATCTTGCTAATATCAATATTTTGATTAAGAATGTATAGATTTTCATTAGAATGAAATAAATACTCATATGATAAATATGAACAAGATTATGTGGGGAAGTTGTCTAAACTTTCTAAGTTTTGATATTTTTTTATTTTAATGGAACAATATATAATTTAATTTCCATTAATGGATTGAGGGTCACAATTAGGGATAAAAAATGAGGTCTTCATTGCTCTTCAAGAGCCCTCTAGATCTAAGGGCTTAAAATTATTTCCCATGCAAATGAAAATTAAAATAAAAAATCACTTGTCAAATTTGAAATAAAAATTATTTTATATTTTTTCAAATGAAGGGTAAAGAAAAAATTCTTAATATGTTCTACTTTTCATTGTTTTTATTGATTGGAAAATTTCTTTAATATGTTTTTCTTTTTATTGTTTTATTGTTTTTATAAGTTTTTTCTTCTATTAGTACTTTTGCCTTATATTTTAGCAATAAAAAAATTTCCTTAATATGTTCTACTTTTTATTCTTTTATTGTTTTTATAGGTTTTTTTCTTTTATTAAACCTTTTCCCTTATATCTAAGCAATAAAAAAAAATCCTTAATATGTTCTACTTTTTATTATTTTATTGTTTATATAAGTTTTTTTTATCTTTTATTAGTTCTTTTCCCCTATATTTTAGCAATAAAAAAAATAATGTTAACATTTTTTAGTGTGCCAAGTCACTGCAAAGAAAGAATTGTTATATTTTTTATACAATAGGATCCTACTTTTATGGAGCTCATGCATGCATTTATATTCTAGGATCAAATTGTGAATTTTCTTGCTATCTGGATTTATGAACAAAACTTCTTGCTATTTTCTCAACTTGCTCATAACTATTGGTATCATCTTGTCATCTTGTGCAAGTAGCATCTTCTGCACAACAAGTCTTCATTGTACCTACTACCAAATGTCCATCTTATTAATCAAGTTTCGACATGTTTCTTCTTCTGTACATCAAGAGCCACGGGTTTCTTCTCAAAGCATTTCTTCTACACAACAAGAATCTCATGTTTCTTCTCCATAGATCTAGTGATGGCTCTTGGTTTCTTCTCTAGTATTAATCAGCGAGGGCTTTTATGTACAGTAAGTGTATTATTAAATGATTTTGTTTGAAGGAAATAGTTTTTTTCTTGACTTTTAAGTATATATATATATATATAAGTGAGTTTAAGAGCCTGTATTACTAAAAGAAGGTTATTATACAAAAAAGGGGTACTCCCTAGTCTGCCAAAAACAAAACTAGACCATAGGTTCCTGAGTTGTGATTTATGAAATAAACAAGGGGTATGATTGGACTGCCACCATGGGAAACCAACCTAATCCTACCCTATCCAGTTTTTGAAAGGATAAGCACAGCAGACATGACAAAAAGAAAATAACAGAAGCTGAGACTGAGACAAGACTAACTCGACTGACTTGACAATAGACTAACCCGACACTAGTCCAGGATAATGATATGTTTCTTTTCTTCATTCGCTTGGCCCTTGTTCTCCTCCTTTTGGGAGATCGTGCGAGTCTTTCTAATATGTGCTAGCGCTCCGTTCCCTTCGCCTATCGTGATGTCCATGTGATGGACGTAGCATAGGTAGAGGTGAAATTGAGCGTCCAACCGCTCCATCTTGGCTTTCTGGTCCTTCTCAACCTCAGTTAGCAGTTTGGTAATGGTTTCCAAACTGTCGAGGTGACTCAAGATTTCATTCAATAGCTTCGTGTGTTCCTTGTTGTCCTCTAGTCTAGCATCCTCCCTTTCCGAGCTCACTTTTCCAATCATAATATTTGTTTGCCACACCATCTCCACCATTTTGTGCTAGAGGGTTTCCTTGGGCTGTGTGGCTCCCGGGTCAATTACCTAGTTTGATTCTTGAGTCAGAGCATCCCATGTTTTTCCCTTGCGTTTTTCTTTGATTTCCTTTTCCCACCGAGTAATGGTCACCTTTCCTTTCTGTGCAACCAGAGTATGAAAGGTTCCCTCCACGTCTTTTGCCGCCTGCTCCATCCTTGAAACCCGCCAAGGATTGTTCAAAGTTCCCTTCCCCAGGGGGTTTCTTTTGTTGTGCGTTCGCTTCATCCGCATCATCCCGTCTAGCCTATGGTATCTCATTTGTTGGATTCTCAACCTGTTCCCATCTACACATGGGTTCCTTCTTTCTCGACCCTTGTGTCTGTGGTAGCCCCTGCAGTTGTTCTCTTCTGTTTTCATCTATTACTATTGTTTCTTCTCTTATTAAAATTTCCCTGCGGTGGGCTTCCAATCATGGTCTACTCGTAGAGGTGAAACTTCCCGTCCTTATTCCCCTTCATTGTACGTATGATCATGACGACTCAGTCATTATCCCTGTACGGGCCCTTGTCCCTGATCGCTTCATATTATACTGTGAAACTTGTCGTACCTGGTCTTTGGCGTTGTGGATCGATACTAGTCCATATCAGTCCCTCTTGCCTTACGTCGTTCGCTACCTGTTGTTTGCCATCACTACTTTCCCACGGTCTTTGCCCACCAATCTTACTATTGACACAACCTTGTTTCCATACCCTCACCTATTGTATAATCTTATCCTGCATTGTAATTTGTGGTCAAGTATTGGGCAGTCATATCCTTCTTGGGTCCTTTGTACCTGCCCTCCTCGATGTGACCTTCCTTGCGTAAGCTACCATCACAATATTTTGTCGCTAGTTGGATGTAGTCTATTTTGAATTGTCTTTCCATGATGTTGATCCAGGTAGTGTCTTGTTTCGGTCCTTCCTTGTTGACCCCCTTATTGGTGATTCTGTCTGTTGGGTCATTCGCTGACCTGGGTACCCAACGCATCTCAACTGTGTTCATCGTTTGCAGATGGTCCTGTATTTTTTGTAGGGAGTTTGCCAAGCGTTAGTGTCTCTAAACCTTTCCCACTCTGGTGCCATTTTGGAGTCTCTTCACCATGTTGATGACCAGGGTGGAGTCACCTTCCACGATAGTGTTGGTCATCCTTTAGCGGCTTAGAATTTTGAGACCGAGCTCCAGGGATTCAAATTTCATTGCATTGTTGGTTGAGTTTCCCATACTCCCAGTATACAAATGGATTATGTTACCACCACTATCTTCGATCACCCCTCCCATCCCTATCATTCTTGGGTTTCCTTTTGCCGCTCCATAAAAATTTAACTTGGGGAACCCTACCGACGGTGGTGTCCAGTTGCGCTCTGCTATTTGGAGTTGCGGTGGCTGCCCTACCTGTGTGTTGTTGCACCCATCCTTTAGGTTAAAATATTCCAAGATGCGGGAGTCTTGGCCTGTGAGTTGCGCTTTTCCAGTCTGGCAATTGCGGCTCTCCACCGTTTCTCATATTTGTGAGATTATTGATTCCTTGAGTTTCCCTTCCAGAAGGATTCCATTACTGAAGATACGCTAGTTCCTTTCTTTCCATATTGCCCATATGATCATCCTTGACATGAGATTCCAGCAGAGGTTCACCATTTCATTTTCGCTGTAACTCTCACTCCAGTTATTGATGGTTGCGCTGATGTTACCTCAGGTCCTATTGGACTGGTGAAATATGCATGCCGCCCAATCCCAGATATCTGTTGTGTAATTACATTCATCGAGGAGGTGATTCATTGTTTATTCCTTTGCTTGACATAGATGGCATCGTGATGGGCCTTTGAAACCCCTTTTCCTTAGGTTTTCCCACGTTAGAATTTGGTTGTGAAGTACTATCCATTTGAACATTTTGATTTTTGGCCACTAGGGGTTGCCCAAAATATTTCTCCACTGTTGCGTCAGATCTTCTTGGTCCTGGTCCGCGATGTAATTCCGAGCTTCTTTTAAGTTGAATTCCCCGCCATTTTTTCTACCCCATCTTAGTTGATCCTCTTCTTTTGAGACTAAAATTTTCCTTTTCCCCAATTCCTCCTCCACCTCTTTCATTATTGTTGCAATCCGATCTCTGTTTTGTAGATTGAGTTTGTCCCAGATCCTCCATCTATCGCGGTCATTTTCTTGTTTCCAGTAGTGGTGGATTTTGATTTTGCCTTGCACAGTCATTTCCTGTTGGAGTTCCTCCCTGTCTAGATTTTCCATTCTGGGTTCTTGTTGCCACGCGTCCTCCCAGAATCTAATTGTTTTACCATTCCTCACTTCCCATAAGCTGTCTTTGTGGATCCAGGTTTTGTTGCGCCATGCTAGATTCCATATGGTTGATCCTTCCCTTGTAACCATAAAATGAATTCGATCCTGGTCATTGATATCTGGGGCATACTCGGCCTTCCAAAGGGTTGCCCACGATGATGATTTTTCTTTGACACATCTCCAATAGACTTTCTCCCCGTAGGCTTCGTTGGTTACTTGTGGGTCTTGTAACCCCAGGCCTCCTTTGCATTTTGGTTTGCAAACCTTCTCCTAGGCCACCAAGGCCCATTTTTTCTTACTTTCTGCTCCTCGCCATAGGAAGTCCCTTTGGATAGCTCTTATTTTTTGTAATATTCCTTTGGGTGGGAAACACTGACATCATATAGGTCAAAATTTCTTGCAGAACCGCTTTGGTCAAGATAAGTCTCTCCGCTAGGTTGAGGGATCTGTAAGTCCAATTTTTCACCCTCTCCTGTAGTTTGTTGATCACTCCTTCCCATGTTGTTATTTTGGATTCTCTTTCCATTAAGGGGATTCCCAAGTATTTTGTTGGGATCGTTTTGCGTTCAAACCCCAGAATGTTTGCCAGGTTTCTTTGAATTGTTGGGTTGGTATTGAAGAAATAGATCATGGATTTGGAGTGATTCATATCCACTCTCGAGGCTTCCCCAAACTCTTCTAAGATTCTTTTATAGGCATTTTCTTCCTTAACCGTGGGTGTACGATGGAGTAAGGTGTCATCAACAAATTGTTGGTGCGTGGAGGTAGGGCAGTTTTCGAAAGGTTTGATGCTTGTTATTTCTCCTACTGCAGTTGCACTTTTTATGCTTCTACTGATTCCTTCCATCATCAGAATGAACAGGAAAGGTGATAATGGTTCTCCTTGCTTGATGCCTCTTGAAGGCCAGAAGGGTTTGGCTGGGGCTCCATTGATTGAAAATGAGTAACTTGACATTGATACTAGGCTGATAATCCAGTTGATCCAGTGTTGCGTGAAGCCAAAAGCTTCCAGAGTCTTGACCATATAGTGCTAGCTAATTTTGTCATAATCCTTTGCTAGGTCAAGTTGGATTATCATCCCCCCTCTCCTCTAGATTTTCAGTGTGTGTATTATCTCATGGGCATGGATGATGTTGTCTAAGATTTGTCGCCCTTCTACAAAACCCGCCTGCTCCTGTGAAATCAGTGTGGGTAGGAGAGGTTTCAGTCTATTGGCTATGACTTTGGAGATTATCTTATAAACCATATTGCATAAAACTATGGGTATGTAGTGGTATGGTGTCCTTGCTTCATTTTCTTTGGGGATTAGAGTAATCATTGTGACATTTAGTGCTTTCAGAATGGAGGTTCAATGTCTGGAGTCTTCCAACACCCCATAAACGTCATGTTTGACCACTTCCCAGTAGGATTTGAAGAATTCCACTGTGAAGCCATCTGGACCTAGGGCCTTTCCGTTGGGCATCTCCTGGACCACTTCATCAATTTCCTCTTTAGCGATGGGTTTGTTTAGTTTTATATTTTGTTCCTCAGTAACTAGCCTGGGGATGTGTTGAGTTATCCTTTGTATAGCCTCTGTTTGGTCTTGGCTGGGTTCTTGGGCAATCCCATGGAAGTGATTTACCAATATACTTTCTATCTCCTTGTGGGACTCTCTCTCGATACCATCTCGATCCCAAATTTTCAGGATTTTGTTGTGGGTTCTTCTAGCAATGGTTGTTCTATGAAAAAACTTGGTATTCTTCTCTCCTTCCTTTAGCCACCTGATTCTGGACTTTTGGCACCATAGAGTCACTTCCTGCTGCCATCTTGCTTCCCATTCCTGGGTCATTTGGATCTCTTCCTTCTTCTAATCCTATGTATATCCCTCGTCTATGCATATTTCCTGGAGTTTCTTCATTCTATCTTCAATATTTTTTTTTCTTGGTTTATGTTTCTGAAGATTTCCTTGTTCCACTCCTTGAGTTTATGTTTGATGTACTTGAGTTTCTTATAAAGTTTGAACATTATTTTTCCTTTCTCCAGTTTTTGCTCCCTCTACCATTGGCTAATGTTCTCCTTGAAGGTTGGATGTTCRATCCAAAATTTCTCAAATCTGAAAGGTCTATTCTTCGGTGTGGTTTGAAAGTTTGCTTCCAATTGGACTGGTCAGTGGTCTAAACCCCCCCAGGGTAGGATGTTGCAATCTAAATTTAAACCCTATTGAATGATGGACTTTGACACCAAAAATATGTCTATTGTCGCTATCTGATGTTGGTTTATCCGTTTGTTGTTCTATGTGAACTAGCCATTACTGGTTTTTATGTCCACCATCTCCACTGTGTCGATGAAAGCCAAAAATTCTTCCACATATCTATCCAATATCTTCGTACCTCCTTTTTTCTCYGCAAGTGTCGTGATGATGTTGAAGTCCCCTGCCAGGATCCAGTGGAGGTTGCGGGAGCGGGCTTTTAGGTTTTCTAGGTCTAGGAGAATTCTTCTCTTTTCTTCCAATATCTGGGGACCATACACATTAGTACATAGAATCACCTTTGTGTTACCTATGATTTGTAAGTTAACCAAAAGTGTGTGTCTGGTGGCTTCGATTGCTAGTAGATTCATCACTTGTGGGTTCCACATTGCAAGAATATCATCTGCCATCTGTTGTCCTTCGACAACCAACAACTTGTACTTGCTCCATTGTTTTTTGTTGATTGTTTCCATTATGTCTACCGTGCATTTTGTCTCTTGGACGAAACACAGGTCTGGTTGTTCCTTCCTCAGTCTATTTTTAAGGATTCTTGTCTTTCATGGGTTGTTTAGGCCTCTAATATTTCATGTTATAATCTTCAATTAAAAATGTGGGGGAGAGTTGGGAAAAAGATTTTTGATCTTACCTGAGTTTATCAGAAGAGCTCCTAGTTCTTGTAGGGCTACGCTGTTTGATTTACTGCCTTTCTTTTTTCTCATCTGCTTGGGTGAGAGCTGTGGTTGTCCCTCGCCTGCTTTGATTCCTAGGTGTCCTATCTCCCCGTGCGTGCACTTGATCTCTTTGGATTTTTCTTCCTCCCTTAGGAGGAATAGGTATTTGATACAATCTAGTTGCTTCGCTGGTACATTTTCTATGCCATGCCTTTTCCATTGCTCTAGTATGTTCGAGAGATCTATTCCTTCCCTTTCCACAATATCTCTGAGATCAAGATATTCCGTACCTACCTCTCTTGGTGTCATTTCCATGTCTCTGTCTTCGTCCTACATGGGGGTGTTGGCATCTTTGGTTTCTCCATCCATATGAGTTGCGCTACCCCCCTGTTCCATGTTATTTCTTGGATTATTTGTGTTCTCATTTGTTGCTTGTTCCTTAGCTTCTTTAGCCTTTTCCTTTTTCTTTCCTCCTTGTTCCCCTTTGTTGGTTTTGTCTCACACTTCCGTTCTAGTCCTGGATTCCATATTTCTTCCTGTTGGGGCATTAATTGGTTTCTTGTTTCCTCTATTTCTATGGTTCGACTTGATAAACCCATCCTCATCCTATTGTATTATGGTGTTTTCCGCTTCTTGTTTTTATTGAGAGGGCATTCTCTGATTAGGTGTCCATGTTCATGGAATCTTCTACATCTGAATGGGATCTTCTTGTAGTTGATGCTTTGTATCCATTCCTCATCCCCGAATTCTAGGATTATGGATTCTAGGAGTGCCCCCGAAACATCCATCTCTATGAAAATCCTTGCATAGGAGGTATATCTCCCTTTTAGGGTTTCTTTCGATGTCTTCACATATTTTCAAAGCTTGTTCTCGATTGCTTCAAAGGTAGAGGGTAGCCAGTAGTCTAGAGATAGAGAGTAAAGCCTCAGCCAGACGGGAACATTCTTGAAAGTTTCTTTCTCTGGGGAGAATTTTTCCTTCCATGACCGCATGTACAGTCCTGTTGAGGTGTGGAAGTATGGCCCCCCTCAAAGACATTATCCCTACCCTCCAAGTTCATGAATACTATTGTGAAGAAGCCTTTCGAACCTAGGTGGAGTTCCACTTCCCCTCTTGGCTTCCATTGATATTTTATCCAATCGCGCAATGTTCTTTCTGTGGGCCACAAACCCATGAACTTGAAAATTAGTGCATGCGTCTTCATCTGGTCCTGGAAGAGTTGCGTTTGTGGATCTTCCAGTATCACCCTCGGTATCAGTGTTGTTTTAGGTTTACACAGGTTGTGCCCTTATACCCCATTGGGGTTCGCTAGTTCTTGCACTTCATTCTGGGTTTCTCTGGCTTCTTCCCCCATGCAATCCCTTTTTTCCTGGTTGATTTCTGGGTTCTTTTTCGGTCCTGATCCCGATGTTCTTGTCACTGGTTCCTTGAAACCTACGCCTCGTGGGTATTTCCCCCTGTCCACCATTACCTTCTTTTATGAGGGGGTTCCATTACCACCCCCTTTGGTAAGCATGTTGTGCTCTATTTTTTTCGCGACTGTCAAACCCTAGCTCACAGTTGCTCCAAACCCTAGCTCCCTCCCCACCTTCACTTGTTTTTCTCAAAAATTGCATTTTCATAGGAGTCGAATCGACTATCTTTCACTCCGGTGTTAAAAATTTCGATTCAAATAACCTCTCATGTTTCCTGGTTGTTGAGGACAAGTTGCAGGTGTATTGCTTTGAGTCAAGTGCTCAATGGTGGACTTCATCGAACGTCTAGACGAGGTAGGATTTTTTAGGGATTTGAAGAAAGTTGAAAAACAAGTGCATAGTTAGATTTTAGATCATGCACTGTTGAACTTAAGTATA
>SNQJ01S0018775.1:19673-49548 GCA_010110895.2 Picea sitchensis | reverse complement strand
ATAACATTTCAAATTAAATAATGTAGGCATGAATATTTGGAATCTTCCATAATAAATATCTCAATATCTGAAAATCTCATATTTGCAAATTCCAATGATAAAAAGGGTTTATAATGAATGGATTATAAAATAATCAATTTATGGGTGATTTTTTTTTTCATTTTCATATGAAAAGAATAATTTGTTTTAACGTGTCAATTTAGAAAGGTTACAATAAAGTTAGCCCTTCATTTTGAAATATAACCCTTCCCTTCAAATTTGATCCTTGACAATATATAACTTCCATTAATGGATTGAGGGTAGTGAAATACTTCCAGAATTCTTCTAAAATTGTTTTAGCTAAATTTTAAACATAGCCAATAAAATAGGTGATTAAAAATCAAACTTTTAGCATAATTTTAAACATAACCAATAGGTGATTCAAAATCAAACGTTCACGAAAATCAAGATTCATCATTTGATTCTCCACTCTCTCAAGTGATCACCAGTTCCACAGAGTTCTCTGCATGCATCCCACACAACCTCCTCGGGGAATAGCAATCCTAACTTTCCATCTCAACCATCATCTTCCCCACGATCTCTCGTGTTGTCTTTGTTCATTACTCATGAATATTCTCGAAGATCTTCTTTTGATTCAACTTGCATGTAGTATCTTTCCAATCTTTTGCGCACAATACAAAACTTGATTGGCACGTGCCTTCTTTCTTCTGTCGCACAACTTCTGATATGTGCACAAGCTGATATATGCACACACACAACTTACCCAAAACCTTGGGTGCCAAGATATATATTCTAGTTCAAGCTAATTAAATTTAATACATTTCATCATGTTACACCATAATCTAATAAGTTGTGCATGTACCTCAAATACTTCCTTGTAGTTAATAGATTATTATTTTTCTCAATTTCCTTTACAACTAATGTGTCATGAGAGGGAAGCATTAACTTGCACTAACACTTAATCATGGTCAACCATGGTCAAACAACAATAGTCAATCAGAACCAACCATAGTAAACTAGAGTCAGTCATATTCAACCATCATAAGCCATGATGAGCCATAGTCAACAAGGTCAAACCACAATCAACCATTATCAACCAAGCAATCCTAGTGAACTATGGTTAACCATGGTCAATAAAAGTCAACCATATTAAAATATAGCCAACCCTAATCAACCATAGTCAACATGCTCATGTAGAGTCAATCATAGTTGTCCATAAGCTACCATGGTCATCCATAACCAATGATAGTTAATGTGGTTGTCCATAGAGAATGATAGTCAATATGGTCAACCATAGTCACCTACAATAAAATATAGTCAACTATGATTAATTATAATAAACCATGGTCATCATAGTCGACTATGATTAATTATAGCTATAAATTAAGGACAACCATACTCAAACAAAGTGAACTAAAGTCAAACATAGTCAACCACAATAAATTATAATAAGATATAATTGAAACCATAGTTATTACCCATGATCAACCATGGTTAGCCACATATATCTTTACTCAACAAATGTCAATTCTAAGTCAATTATAGTTAGCCACATATATATTTACTCAACAAATGTCAATTCTAAGTCAATTATAGTAAAATTTGCAGTAGTCTAAACGTTCTAGTTTTTGGTTGTTTTCCAGTAACTTTTTGCATTTGATTTTTGCGTGAATATAATCCGAGTGCCCCAGGGGTTTTTCAGGAAGCTGAATCCATTTATGCATTTAGAAATGTAATTTAAACAACAACAAAATAGAGATTTTGGATTATGCCAAAAAACCAAAAAGGTAGAACGTTTAGTCTACGCCTTAAAATGTAGAAATCTTTATTTGTAAATGGATAAACCATAGTGTACCCTCATGAACCATAAATCATAGTTAGCCATCATAAATCATATTTAATTGAATATACTAGCCATAATTAAATATAGTAAATCATGATCAATTATAATAAATTATATTTAACCATAATCAACCAAGATCACTCATGGTTAACTATAATCACCGTTACTTAAATAATATCATGAATAGTTAACTATAATTAATTATAACAAACTTTAATTTACCATAACCAATATAAAAAACATAGTGAAATTTATTGTAAATATCTGATATATAAATTTTATTGATTAATTGTAACCATAATCAATCAAGATAACCCATAATTAACTATAATCACCTTTACTTAAATAATGTTATTAATGATTAACTATAATTAATTATAAAAAACTTTAATCAACCATGATCAATATAAAAACCATAGATAAATTTATTATAAATATCTCATATATAAATTTATTAATATTTAATTTAATATCTTGCTAATATCAATATTTTGATTAAGAATGTATAGATTTTTATTAGAATGAAATAAATACTCATATGATAAATATATATGAACAAGATTATGTGGGGAAGTTGTCTAAACTTTCTAAGTTTTGACATTTTTTTATCTTAATCTAACAATATATAATTTAATTTCCATTAATGGATTGTGGGTCACAATTAGAGAGCAAAATTGAGGTTTTCATTTCCTTTCAAGAGCCTTCTAACCCTTTATAGAAGGACTTAAAATTATTTCCCATGCAAATGAAAATTAAAATATAAAATCACTTGTCAAATTTGAAATAAAAATTATTTCATATTTTTCCAAATGAAAGATAAAGAAAAAATTCTTAATATATTCTACTTTTCATTGTTTTTAATGCTTGAAAAATTTCTTTAATAGTTTTTATTGTTTTATAGTTTTTTAAGTTTTTTTTTCTATTAATACTTTCCTCTTATATTTTATTTTAGCAATAAAAAAATTTCCTTATTAATATGTTCTGTTTTTTATTATTTTATTGTTTATATAAAATTTTTTTATCTTTTATTAATTATTTTCTCCTATATTTTAGCAATAAAAAAAAAATTCAGTTTAAAATATAACCTTCAAATTTATCCAATGATGAAAATAATAAAAACATGAATATTTTGGAATCTGCCATAATAAAGATCTCAATATTTTGCTTATATAACGGAAAATTTGCCGGGGTCTCACGATCAAATTCGCAAAGACATGCTGTAGAGCCTGAGTAAACCTCTTAACCATGGAAATTGACGAGGCACATAGGCAGAGCGTTGCAACCCCAGAGAAATGGCGTAAGTCATTAAGCAAGGTTTTCAAGGCCGTGGTGGTGCTAAGAGTCACTGCCACTCCTGATTTTGATACGGAGAGAGCCGGCGTCAGTAATGCTACCGGTTTCATCGTCGATAAACAACGCGGGATCATTCTCATCAACAGGCATGTCGTCCAGTCTGGACCTGTTGCTGCCGACGCTACGTTCCAGAATCATCAGAATATTCCTGTTTATACTCTTTATCGTGACCCTGTTTATGATTTTGGACTTTTCAGTTTTGATCCCGCAGCACTAAAGCTTATGGAACCTGAGGAAATCCCTCTTGCACCAGAAGCTGCAGCTGTTGGATTGGAGATCCGGGTGGTGGGTAATGACAGTGATGAAATGTTTTCTGTTATGACAGGAACCCTAGCCCAATTGGATCGACATGCTCTTCTTTATAGCACGTATGGGTACAATGACTTCAATACTTTTTATATGCAGGCAGCTTTAGTGACAAAAGGAGGCTCAAGTGGGTCACCAGTAATTGATTGTGAYGGACAAGCAKTTGGATTAAATGCTGGCAGAAMCGAAGGTTCTGTTGCATTTTTTCTTCCACTGGATCSAGTRGCAAGGGCTTTGAAGATTTTACAGAGGTGCAAGGACGAGTYCRACATTGGATGGCAAGCARCTCATATTCCTCGAGGCACACTCCAGATGACCCTTTTTCACAACGGGTTCCATGAGGCACTTCGGTTAGGGTTTCCACGCGAGGTTGAAGAATTAGTAAGAAAGGCTTTACCGACTGAGACGGGATTTCTTGTTATACATGGTGCCAGGAGGTCCTGCCCATAATCATTTGAGGATATGGGATGTACTTGTCCGGGTGAATGGTGATTTTGTGAAGCGTTTCTTGAAGTTGGAGACAGTGCTGGATGATAATGTTGGAAAGGAGATCCATATAGAGGTTGTGACGGGTGGGTTTCTTGAAAAGGTTAGTTTCAAGGTCCAGGACCTACATTCTATAACTCCTAACAATTTCTTGGAACTAAGTGGTGGCGTAATTCATCCTCTATCGTACCAACAGGCTAGGAATTTCTTGCTTTGTTGTGGTCTATTATATGTTGCGAAACCAGGTTATATGTTGTCAACTGCGGGTGTTCCTCCTCATGCCATTATTAAAACATTGGCAGGGAAAAAAACCACAGGACTTGAAGATTTTATATTCATTTTGTCCAACTTAGATAGAGGAGTACGGGTTCCGCTAGAATTTATTACACGGGAAAATCGTCATCGAATTTCGTGTGTTCTTGTCACTGTTGACAGACCTGAATGGTATGCAGAGCCTGAACTCTACACTCGAGACGATGTGACTGGACTGTGGAAAAGAAAGTCTGGAATGTCGACCAGACTTGATCCAAGGATCACGAAAAGGAGACGGATGAAAAATCAAGCTGAGCCGTGTAAAGCATCGATAATTACGACTAAAGGTGTACATTTATTGACATAGGTATTTAGTTTTTAATACTTTTTTTTATGGACGAGATTAAATATGCTTAGAATATTTTTAGTGGTCACAATAAATGAATGGCTCTGATTTCATCCATTCACTTTAGAGCTGTTATAAAGACATTAGTTTATATGTTTACTTTTTTACATTTACCTAATCGTGTTTAAAAATTACTGTTTTCACTAACTTATTGCCACATCTATCTGATTAAAAAATATTAAGATATTCGCATAGAGTGGTGGCCGTGTTTCTGTGCTAACCACGTTTCGTTTCATTTCTGTGCTCTTTTCATTTCTGTACTGGCCGCGTTTCATTTTAATATGTCTTTCGGCATTAATCAGCAACGTAATTGTGGCTGTGCTAGTTAAATCTTCATCTGCCGAGCAAATAATTGAATCAAGTCTTGTGATGGTTGAGGTTCATGTACCACCATCCTCATTACTTGATGGTGCGCAGATTAACCCTCTTTCACAAACAGGGGTGGTGGTCTATCATGATGGAACCATGCGAATAGTTGCGGTTGACAGGAACACAGTGGCCACACCTGTAGCAGATGTCATGCTAACATTTGCTGCGTACCCAATGGAAATCCCTGGGCAGGTTCTTTTTGTGCACCCTGTCCACAATTATGCATTAGTAGCATATGATCCTACGGCACTAGGTCCAGCTGGGGCTGCAGCTGTACGTGCAGCTTCTCTTCTTCCTGAACCTTATTTGAATATGGGCGATGCTGTATATCTTGTTGGGTTGAGTCCCAGCTTACAAGCTAGATCGCTCAAGTCCTTTGTCTCAAACCCAGGGGTTTCATTGAATATTGATCCAGCTGATATTCCCCGGTATAGAGCCATGAACATGGACGTAATCGAATTAGAAGCAGATTTTGGGAGTACATTTTCTGGTGTACTAGTCGATGAGAAGGGAAGGGTTCAGGCATTATGGGGCAGCTTTTACAACTCGTCGCGGAAAGAGATTCCATTCCTGCGAGGAATTCCAATTTATGCCGTCAGCCAGGTATTAGAGAAGATTATTAATGGAAATGTAGGTTCACCTGGTTCACGTTTGGTTATTAATGGAACTAAAATCTATATGTCCCTTCTCCGCATTTTAGAGGTTCACCTTTGTCCAATTTTACTTTCAAAGGCCCGTGGTTTTGGGTTAAGTGACAAGTGGATTACCAAGTTAGCAAACAAAGATCCTATGAGACGACATGTGTTGCAGGTGGAGTGTTGTTTCGCTGGATCACGAGCAGAAGGTAAGGTGCAGACTGGTGACATGGTATTAGCCATAAATGGGAAGCGAATTACCAATTATCGTGATGTTGAAAATGCTCGCCAGCGTCTTGACGAGAGCAACGATGAACAAGGAAATCTAAGAATGACCATTTGGCGGAAGGGTAAAGCGATTAAGGTTCTTGTGGGCACCGATGTAAGAAGTGGGTTTGGAAGCACGCACATGGTAAATTGGTGTGACTATATTATACAGGAGACGCACTCAGCTGTCCGTTCATTGGGATTTTGGCCTGAACAAGGGCATGGTGTATACCTGTCAGGATGCATTCGTGGCAGCCCTGCCGATAGATATGAAGTTCCTCCTGCTGAATGGATTGTTCAAGTAAATAAAAAACCCACACCGGATTTGCAGACATTTGTAAATGTAACAAAGGAATCCGATCACGGTGATCTCGTTCTTGTTCGAACATTGGATGTACGTAGAAACAGCCATGTTTTTACTGGGAAGCAAGACCTAAATTACTGGCCTACGTGGGAACTTAAATTTGACCCAGAAACCGCAACATGGAATCGGACAACCATTAAAACTGTCAGTGATGATCGGAGCTCCACTTATTCTTCTGGCAAGTAAAGGGTGCATATGTATCAGCTCAAAAACTTGCTCTAATTTCTTAGATCTTAGGTAAATCAATATAATGGTTTCAGGTAGGTTCGGCTTCAATAAGGTGAATTAGATGCTGAAATTTGAAATTCGAGATTAAACTAGTTTTTATGTTCTGTTCCATGTACGGATCAGGTGAATGAAAATGTTTTTTTTAAGGTGTTGTCTAGAAGTTTTATATTTTGAGTTTTTTTGGTAAGAATTGGTGGGAATCCAGCAATATAAATTTGGACAAAATATCTATTTTCTGTTGTTTAAATTTGGAGAAAATATCTATTTTCTGTTGTTTAAATTGTTTTTCTGAATGCATAAATGAATTCAGTATGCTGAAAAACCCTGCAACACTTGGATTATACAAACTTAACCACTCAAATCTGCAGATCCAACCATTCATCATCATATTTCTAACAAAATCAAAGAAAAAAAAAGGCCAAAACCCCCATGAAATAAACTTTTATACTACTCTGTTTTTTAATGTTCCATATACGAATCAGGTGAATGAAATTTTTTTAACTTATAACGTCTTTATTTTCACCAACGTCTTTCTGCAGCAGAAAACCCCAAACACTGCACGTCCTTTTCTCCCGCGAAAAACTCCAAAAGCTGTAGAGAAATCATTTGGCAAAATCTAGGGCACTTAGAAAATTGTAACACGGAAGCTCTGTTGAAATGTCGCTATGAAATTGAAGACACTATCTGCTGCTTTTCATAATTCTTATCTATAGCGAAATTGTGGATCTTCCCTACTAACTACTTGATCTTTATCTATAGCTAGCTATCAACAATATTAACGGTAATCTGAATATCACTTTGGATTATAAAAAAAAATCACTTTGGAAAGCTGCTTTTCATAATTCTTATCTATAGCGAAATTGTGGATCTTCCCTGCTAACTACATGATCTTTATCTATAGCTAGCTATCAACAATCTTAAGGGTAATATGGATATCACTTTGGATTATAAAAAAAAAATCACTTTGGAAATTGTTGATCTTCCCTACTAACCACTCGATCTTTATCTATCAACAATATTAATGGTAATCTGAATATCACTTTGGATTATAAAAAAAAATCACTTTGAAGGACAAGTATTATAAAATAGAATAGTATAAATTCAAATTTAATAAATAATTTAAGATAAGATAAATATTATAAAATGGAATAGTATAATGTATTATTATATATTTAAATAATAATAAATAAGATGGTGAATGATAATCAAGATGTTATATGATGAAGAGAAATGATGAGAAAATATAGAAGACATAATATGTTGGATGTTGGACAGTGGATGTATATTCCATTGTTCTACTTATTATTTTGTTATATTGTCATTTTTTAAGTAAGAAAAAAAGTTGAACATTTTACATTTTTTTTTTTCAGTGTATTATGATAATCTTTGTTGAAGTTGCAATTTTGAATTGATAAAATTATTGTTTTTAATTTTGAAACGGATTCAACATGATCCGGATTTAGGAGCTGAATGAACTAATTAACAGACTCAATACAATAAACACAGAGATATGAAGAATAACAAAAATATCCAGTGAACAATATCTTCTATTAAATAATGAAATAGGATGAAACTGTAAAATTGCAGAATTGAAACACTTGTTCGAATGGTGGTAAGAAGAGATGTGGCTATCACACGCATCTGTCTAACCAAAATAAATTACAATGAGGCTCTAGAGGCCTTTTTTATATTACTCATGAATGCCAAAACTCTAAACATCCAAAAAGCTAACCCTACGAGGTGAAACGTCAAAAGTCATGTGGGCCCCTATGGGTAAGTTGGTACCTCAACTTCCCGAGGTCGTAAATTTTGCATACGACCTTCGTTTTAGGTGCGAAAGGTATTTCAGAGAACTACACATTATGTTGTCAAACTCTGACTACGTCTGCGGTTTGACTGTGGAGAGCCAAAAAAACATTGTTTAGGCCTCCAAAACGCCCCTGGAAGTACAACAAGATGTGATGACATGAAAACATACAAAATAATCTAGTTGGATTAGGTGAGAGGCCACCAATATCCACTTGGAATATTTGTAGGGCTTCAGACAACCCCAGAAGTGTAGAACCCACAATTACAAAGAAGTACAGAAGAACGTGCTGAACGAAAAATGGACAAGAGGAGCCAGTTGGAATAGGTGGGTGGCCACCAATAGCCAACTGGATCAATCCTCCCCCCTTAGGAAGCAATAGTCTCCATTGCATTGAGTTCCCCCATCAGGTGAGGAAACTTTTGCTGGACTTGGCCTCGGGTGAGCCACTTGCCTTGGTGGAGGAGTTGCCCTGCCTTAACAACCCGATAAAGTTGGATCCTATGCTGACGAGTGCCCCTGACCTCTGTGTTCACTATCTGATTAGTGGATTCCCGTTCCATGTAGTCAGGGTTGAGCTATGTGGGTGTCAGTTGTTCTGCGATCTCCAAGGTGTCCAATAATAGTGGACAATATGGTCGAAGGAGGTCCACATTGAACATTGGGTGCAATCCAAGGAAGGGTGGAGTGTTGGGCTCAAAATCATTTCTAACCATGGCCTTGTTGATAGTGTAAGGCCCATATTGAAGTGGGTGGAGCTTCCGATGGGGCCTTGTGAGACAATCCTTCTGCAAATGTAACCAGATTTTGTCACCAACCTGAAATTGGTGTGGCACCATGTGTTGATCATGGCGCTACTTGTACTTAGCATTGGATTTCTGCAAAATCTCCTGGACCTGTTGGGAGATGTGTTGAATCTGCTCAATGAATCTGGTGGCTTTTTTTTATTATAGAATGATCATGGGAAGAGTTTGTCTGTGTGGTGGAAAGAGGAAGTGCAACATTAACGAGTCCCAAGGGTTGGAATCCTAGCCCCACATGAAATGGTCTATGGTCGGTGGCGCTATGGAGAGCCCTGTTGTAACTGTGTTGAACATAGTAGAGACTCTCATCTCATGTATGTGGATGTTTAGAGTTGTACATGCATAGGATGTGCACAATCATCTGATTGACGACCTTTGTTTTACCATCTGTTTCGGGGTGGAAAGCAGTGGATTTTGTGAGCTTGGTCTCCAACAATGACCAGAGACTCGACCAAAATATGTTGAGGAACCTGATGTCTCGGTCGGAGATGATGGTCTCTTATATCCCAAAGTGGACCCATACTCGTTTGAAGAAGAGCTTGAAAATATTTACCGCTGTGATATTCTTATTGTAGGCTGTGAGGATGGCCATTTTCAAAAACCGATCAACAACCGCAAATATGTAATCATTTCCTTTCCTGGTGGATGAAAGGCCAGACATGTAATCCATTGAGATGGATTCCCAAGGTTTCTCAGGAGTAGGAAGAGGGGTGTATAAGCCTTTCTTCTTGATGGATGGCCTGGCAATGGCATAGGCAGTGCAAGATATGATATACTTGCTGACGTCCTGTCAAATTTTTGGCCAATAAAAATGTTTATGAAGAATGACCACAATTTTCTCCATGCAAAAATGCCCTGTCATTCGATTGTAGTGGGATTCCCAAATCATCTTTGCACACTCGATTGTAGGAACACAAAGATGGACCAGGTGGCATAATAGTTCGTTCTGAATGTGAAAATTGATGACAGTCACGCCTGTACCCAAGAGCTGATAGGTGGTGGCGACGTACAAATCTTGTTGATAAAGTT
This sequence comes from Picea sitchensis, assembly GCA_010110895.2. Taxonomy (NCBI): domain Eukaryota; kingdom Viridiplantae; phylum Streptophyta; class Pinopsida; order Pinales; family Pinaceae; genus Picea; species Picea sitchensis. Next base: position 39,400 of record SNQJ01S0018775.1, on the reverse strand, counting down.
GGGGCCACTCAGATGCTTCATGTCCATAGGAATGGATCACAGTGGTGAGTGCATCCACAGGAGGCCGACTGAGGCAGTCAACGACACAATTTGAGATACTTGTCTTATAATTGATGTTGATATGGAACTGTTGTAGGTAGGTGGACCACTTCTGATGGTGATCATTTTGCAATTTCCCCTGTGTCTGTATGAACTATAGAGGCTTGTGATCAGTATGTATGATCGTCTCCTTTCCCATAATGTAATGATTCCATTGACGACAGGCTTGTACAATGGAATACATTTCCTTGTGATAGGTGGCATATTTTCAGATAGTATATGAGTGTGTCTAACTATGGTATGCCACCGGATGACCATGTTGAGTGAGGCGTACGCCCACAACATAGTCATATGCATCAGACTCAATCTCAATTGGTTGTTTCAGATCGAGTAAGGAGAGTATTGGAGCTTATAAAAAACGATGCTTCAGATCTTTGAAGGATCGTTGTTTTTCCTTCCCCCACATGAACTTGTCCCTGCGACCAACCTTGGTCACCTAGGTGAGGACCCATGCAATATGCAAGAATCCCAACATGAACCATCGGTAGAAGTTGGCTAGTCCCAAGAAGCTCCGAAGCTCGGTTAGTGTGGTTGGGGATGGCCAGTCACGAATGACTTGGATCTTAGCTATATCAACATGTACGCCATGCTCATCAACAATGTGGACCATGTTCATGCCAAAAGAGCATTTTTTCCAAGTTGGCATATAGCTTGTGTTGTCAGAGAGTGCTCAAAAACTGTTGAATATGATGCATGTGCTCCTTCCACATTCTGTTGAAGATGAGGATGTCATCCAAATATACCACCACAAAGGAGTTGGTGAACGGTCTCAATACATCATCCATCAACCTCATGAAAGTGGTTGGTGCATTTGTTAAGCCAAATGGCATGACTAGACATTTGTAGAGACCTTCTCTAGACTTGAAGGTTGTCTTCCATACATTAATTGGTTCAATGGGAACCTGGTGGTAGCCAGACTTTAGGTCAATCTTGCTGAAGAAATTTTCCCACTTGAGTTGTTCAACAAGGTCATCAATCCTGGGAATGGGGTAGCGGTTCTTGAATGTGATTTTATTTAAGGCTCTGTAATCAATGTAGAGTCGCCAAGTCTTGTCCTTCTTCTGCACCAGTACAATCGGGCTTACGCAAGGGGAGGAGTTGGGTCTAGTGTTCCCCTTTTGAAGAAGCTCTTAGATATGATGCCTGATTTCGTTATTTTCCATCAACGAGCATCAATAGACTGGTCCATTTGGTAGAGGTGCGTCGGGGGTCATATCAATTGGATGCTTGACTTGGCAGTTTTCCGGTACCCCTGTAGGTGAGGAGAAGATGTCTATGTATTCTTCCATGATCTCGTCCACTTGCTTCTGCTGTAAAGAGAAGCTTTGTGTAGAGGCCACAGATGAGGCGATGACCTCCTGCTTACTATGATCACAGATCACAAAGAAGAAGAAATTATCGGTCTGTGAAATGACCTTACTTCATTTCTTAGCAGATATTAAAGAAATAGCAGTAGGCAGCGCTACCTCTGGTATCTTGTACAATTGTATACCCAATGTAATAATAACACTGCAGGGTCTAGACTCATACATAGGATGACGCTTAAACAAATATGCTTTTCCTAAAAGAACATCACAAAATTCAAGGGTAGAAATATCACATAGTACCTCATCTTTGAAAGGTTTGATATCATAGGGAAAATGACACTGTTGGCTGACATGGAGATCTCTTCCTTGGTGAAGCCAACCGATGGTGTAGGGCAGGTCCAAATGCTTGACAATCTCTGCTGAAATTAGCTTCTTCTTACTACCTCTATCGACAATGAAATGAAGTGGAGTCCCCTTTACGCACATCTGCAAGTGAAAGAGGCGTTCCCCTTCCTCTAGTTCTTCTGGTTCGCTTGGCAGAACATGTTGGTAGCGACAGTGGAAATGGGTTCAACATCGATAATCTGCTCCCCTCCTTCAGGATTTGATTCAGAATCAGAATCAGCCTCTGGCTTGGAAGCCTTCAATTCATCCATGAGTGACTACCTGGAGCGACATTCTTCAGTGTTGTGTCAAGGGATTTTATGGTACTCACACCATTTTCCAATGTCCTTCTTTGTCTTCTCATTTCCTTTCTTGTGTTGCCGCTTAGACTGATTGTCTTGAGGGTGGTCATCTCAGTTTGGTCCCTTGTTGTGTGGGTTGGGGATGCCTTTTCCCTGCTTCGTCTTGTGAGGAATTTGGAGATCCAAACTCTCACAATTTCTTCTTAAATTTCTGCTCGATCTTGACAGTGTATCTATAAGTCGTTCCCAATGAGGTGATGTCTAGAAACTCCATTTCTATTTCAATGTATCTGTGCAAAGAGCCACGGTATTTGAGCATCGGATGATGCTTAGAGTCTTTGATACCCAATTTGGTGCGCAGGGTATGAAAAATATTGGTCAAATCTAGTACCGTCTGTTCCCTTTCTTGACGTAGGGTGGTCCATCTAGTGTATTGGTCCTTGTAGATTCCAACAGGGTAGTATTGTTCTTTAATGGAATCCCAAAAGGAATCCCATGTAGGGGCCACCACAAACATTGTAAATTCCTCTAYGACCCTTTTCTCAGAGTAAGTATCCCACAAATATTTAACATGGGGAACGACCTTGAGGAGTACAAAAGTGATATTTTCCCCATCGAAAAAATTGTGGACCAAAAAATACCCTTCGAGCATATTGAACCATTTATCTACAACATCCAAATCTATGAGTCCTTCAAATAATAGAATATCAAAATTTACTTGTACCTTGAAGGGGGTTGCATGGCCGCTTGATGAAGATGTTTCTCATGTGGCAATTCATCGAAGGATCTGCACGAAGTTTTCCATCATTTCATTCCTTTGTCACGCGAGGGCCTCCTTGAGCAATATTTTAATAGGATCTCCTACTCTATCATCATTCTTTTCATCCCCCATGGGTTGTCGTTGGGCTCGGTGTGACCGATCTTGCAATGGATCGATTGGTTCGAGTCCCAACTTCTTGTACCCAGATCTTGTTGGGGACATGCACGAAGAAAAATAAATGAAGAGCAGACTTCTCTGATACCATTGATATGGATTTATGTGTGGAACGAACTAATTAACAGACTGAATACAATAAACACAAAGATATGAAGAATAACACAAATATCCATTGAACGATATCTTCTATTGAATAATGAAATAGGTTGAAACTGTAAAACTGCAGAACTAAAACACTTGCTTGAATGGTGGTAGCTATCTCTAAGAAGAGATGTGGTTTCTATGTGCGTCCGTTTGAGAAGAATGAATTACAATGAGGCTTTAGAGGCCTTTTTGATATTACTCATGAATTCCAAAACCATAGACATCCAAAAACCTAACCTTAGGGGGTGAAACATCAAAAGTCATGTGGGCCCCTATGGGTAAGTTGGTACTTAAACTTCTCGTTTTCATAACGTTTGCATATGATATTCGTTTTAGGCGCGTGATAGCCCATTGGAAAGGTATTTCAAAGAAATGCACATTTCATCATCAAAATCTGACCCCGTATACAGTTTGGCTATGGTGAGCAAAGAAAACATTGTTTAGACCTCCAAAATGGCCCTGGAAGTACAACAAGATGTGTTGACATGAAAACATACAAAATGAGCCAGTTGGATTAGGCGACAGGCCACCAATATCCACCTGGAAGATGTGTAGGGCTTCAGACAACCCCAGAAGTGTAGAACCCAAAATTACAAAGAAGTACAAAAGAACGTGTCCACCAGGTGGAATAGGTGGAATAGGTGGGTGGCCACCAATAGCCAACTGGATCAATCCTCCCCCCTTAAGAAGTAATAGTCTCCATTGTGTTGAGATCCCCCATCAAGTGAGGAAACTTCTACTGGACTTGGCCCCGTGTGATCCACTTACTTTTGTGGAGGAGTTTCCCTACCTTAATAACTCGATCTGTTGTCGAGTGCCCTTGACATGTGTGTCCACTATCTGATCAGTGGATTCCTGTTCCATGTGGTCAAGGTTGAGTTATGTGGGTGTCAATGTTTCTGTGATTTCTGAGGTGTCCAATAATGGTGCAAAATATGTTCGAAGGAGGTCCACATTGAACACTAGGTGCAGGCCAAGGAAGGGTGGACTGTTGAGCTCTAAATCATTGCTTCCCACAACCTTGGTGATAGTGTAAGGAACATAGAGAAGTAGGTGGAGCTTCCTATGGGGCCCTGTGAGATGATCCTTCTTCAAATGTAACCATACTTTGTCTCCAACCTGAAACTGGTGTGGTACCCTATGTTGATCATGGTGTTGCTTGTAATTATCATTAGATTTCTGTAAAATCTCTTAGATATGTTGGCAAATGCGTTGAATCTTCTCAATGAATTTGGTGGCTTTTTCGATCGCAGACTAATCATGAGAAGAGTCTTTCTATGTGGTGGCAAGAGGAAGTGAAACATCAATGGCTCCCAAGGGTTGGAATACCAGCCCCACTTGAAATGGGCTATGACCGGTGGATCTATGGATAACCCTGTTGTAACTGTGTGGAACATAGGGGAGACTCTCGCCCCATGTACATGGATGCTTAGAGTTGTACATGCACAGGATGTGCACAATCATCTGATTGATGACCTATGTTTAGCCGTCTATTTGGGGGTGGAAAGCAGTGGATTTTGTGAGCTTGGTTTCTAACAATGACTAGAGACTCGACCAAAAGGTGTTGAGGAACCTGTTGTCCCAGTTGGAGATGATGTTCTGTGGTATCCCAAAGTGGACACACTCGTTCGAAGAAGATATTGGCAGTATCTGCTGCTGTGATATTATTCTTTCCAGCTGTGAGGATGGTCATCTTCGAAAACTGATCAACGACTTCAAATACACAATCATTTCCTTGCCTGGTGGATGGAAGGCCAGACATGTAATCCATTGATATGGATTCCCAAGGCTTCTCGGGAGTAGGAAGAGGGGTGTATAATTCTTGCTTCTTGATGGTTGGATTAGAAATGGCATAGGCAGTGCAAGATCTTATATACTTGTTGACGTCCTATCAAAGTTTTGGCCAATAAAAATGTTTCCGAAGAATGGCCACATTTTTCTCCATGCCAAAATGCCCTGCCATCTGACTGTAGTGGGCTTCCCAAATCAGCTTTGCATGCTCTCTTGTAGGAACATAGAGATGGACATGGTGGAATAATATTTCATCCTGAATGTGAAAATCAGTGACAGTCGCGCATGTACCCAAGTGTTGATAGGTGGTGGGGAAGTCCATATCTTGATGATAAAGTTGGGGCCACTCAGATGCTTCATGTCCATAGGAATGGAGCACAGTGGTGAGTGCAGCCATAGGAGGTCGACTAAGGTAGTCAGCGACATGATTTGAGATACATATATTATACTTGATGTTGATATGGAACTGTTGCAGGTAGGTGGAACACTTCTGATGGCGGTCATTCTGTAATTTCCCCTGTGTCTGTATGAACTACATAGGCTTCTGATCAATGTGCATGATCATCTCCTTTCCTAGAATGTAATGTTTCCATTAACGACATGAGTGTACAATGGAATACATTTCCTTGTCATAGGTGGGGTATTTCTGACAGTATCTAAGAGTGTCTCACTATGTTATGCCACCGGATGACCGTGTTGAGTGAGGACTGCACCCAAAAAATATTCTAATGCATTAGTCTCAATCTCAAATGGTTGTTGCAGATCGGGAAAGGAGATTATTGGATCTTATCAAAGGTGATTCTTAACATCATCGAATGCTCGTTGTTGTTCCTTCCCCCACACAAACTTGGGCTTACCATCGCCCTTGGTCACCTCGCCGAGGGGCCATGTAATATGGGAGAATCCCAACACAAACTATCGGTAGAAGTTGGCTAGCCCTAAGAAGCTACAAAGCTCGGTCAGTGTGGTTGGGATGGGCAATCATGGATGAATTGGATCTTAGTTGGATCAACATGAACCCCATTCTCATCAACAATTTATCCCAAGTATTGCACCTTGTTCATGCGAAAAGAGGATTTTTCCAAGTTAGCATATAACTTGTGCTGCTACAGAGTGCTCAAAACCTGTTTCATATGCCACATGTGCTCCTTCCACTTTCTGTTGAAGATGAGTATGTCATCCAAATATACCACCACAAAGGAGTTGGTGAAGGGTTTCAATACATCATCCATCAACCTCATGAAACTGGTTGGTGCATTTGTTAATCCAATGGGCATGACTAGCCATTCGTAGAGACCTTCTTTAGACTTGAAGGTTGTCTTCCATCCATCAGTTGGTTTGATGGGAACCTAGTGGTAGCCATCCTTTAGGTCAATCTTGCTGAAGAAATCCCCCCCCTTGAGTTGGTCAAGAAATTCATCAATCCTAGGAATGGGGTAGCGGTTCCTGACTATGATTTTGTTTAAGGCTCTGTAATCAATGCAGAGTCACCAAGTCCTGTCCTTCTTTGCATCAATACAATCAAGATTCTGTAAGGGGAGAAGTTGGGTCTGATATGCACCTTTTGAAGAAGCTCTTGGATCTGACTCCTGATTTCATCATTTTCCATCAGCGAGCGGCAATAGACTGGTCCATTAGGTAGAGGTGTGTCGAGGGTCATATCAATTGGATGCTTGACTTAGCAGTGTATCGGTACCCTTGTATGTAAGGAGAAGATGTCTCTGTATTCTTTCATGATCCCATCCACTTTCTTTTTCTACAAAGAGAGGCTCTGTGTAGAGGCAACAAATGTGGTGGCGACCCTCTTCTTACTGTGAGCATGGATCACAAAGAATATGAACTTCTCGGTATGTGAAATGACCCTACTGCATTTCTTAGCAGAGATTAAAGAAATAGATGTAGGTGACGCTACCTCTAGTATCTTGTACAATTTTCTACCCAAAGTAATAATAAAATTTCGGTTTCTAGACTCATACACAACATGACACTTCCACAAATATTTTTGTCCTCAAAGAACATAAAAAAATTAAAGGGGAGAAGTATCAAACAATACCTCATCTTTGAAAGGCTTGATGTCATAGGGAAGACGACACTGTTGGCTAACACGAAGATCTCTTCCTTACCGAAGCCAGTCGATGGTGTAGGGTTACGGGTGTGATGTCGTTGGCAGGTCCAAATACTTGATGACCTCTACTGAAATCAGGTTCTTATGAATACCGTTATCGAAAATGAAATGAAGTGGATCCCCCTTTACCCACATCTACGAGTGAAATAGGCATTCCCCTTCCCCTGGTTGTTCTGGTTCGCTTGGTCGGAATTTGGTGGTAGCGACAATGGCTTTGGGTTCAAAATCGATAATCTGCTTCCCTCCTTTAGGATTTGATTCAGAATCAGAATCGACCTCTGACTTGAAAGCCTTTAGTTCGACCATGAGTGACTGCTTGGAGCGACATTCTTCATTGTTGTGCCAAGGTATTTTATGGTACTCACACGATTTTCTCGTGTCCTTCTTCATCTTCTCATTTCCCTTCTTGTGTTGCGGTTTGGACTGGTTGTCCTAAGGGTGACCATCTTGACTTGGTCCCTTGCTGTGTGGGTTGGGGCCACCTTTTCCCTACTTCGTCTGTGAGGGGTTTGCAGATCCAATCTCTCTCCTTTTCTGCTTAAATTTATGCTCGATATTGACAGCGTATCTATAAGTCGTTCCCAATGAGGCGATGTCTAGAAAATCCATTTTTGTTTCAATGTATTTTTGCAAACAACCACGGTATTTGAGCACTAGTTGATGCTCAGAGTCTTTGATACCCAATTTGCTGTGCAAGGTATGGAAAATATTGGTGAAATCTAGTACGATCTGGTCCCTTTCTTGACGTAGGCTAGTCCATTTGGTGTACTGGTCCTCGTAGATTCCAACAGGGTAGTATTGTTCTTTAATGGTGTCTCAGAAGGAATCCCATGTCGGGTCCACTAAAAAAATTGCAAATTCCTCTACAACCCTTTGCTCATAGTAAGTATTCCACTAGTCTTTAACATGGGGAATGACCTTGAGGAGTGAAAAAGTGATATTTTCCCTATTGGCAAAATTGTGGACCGAAAAATACCCTTCGAGTAGATTCAACTATTTATCTACAACATCTACATCTATCAGTCCTTCAAATAATGGAATATCAAAATTTACCTGTACCTTGAAGGGGGTTGCATGGCTTCTTTATGAAGATGCTTCTCCTGTGGGAAACCATCGAAGGATCTGAATGTAGTTTTCCATCATTTCATTCCTTTGTTGTGAGAGGGCTTCCTCGAGCAACATTTTAATAGAATCTCCTTCTCCATCATCTTTCTTTTGATCCCCCATGGGTTGTTGTCACACTCAGCACGACCGATCTTGCAATGGATCGATTGGTTGGAGTCCCAAATTCTTCTACCCAGATCTTGTTAGGGACATGCACAAAGAAAAATAAATGAGAAGAATACCGCTCTGATACCACTAATCCAGATTTAGGAGTGGAACGAACTAATTAACAGACTAAATACAATAAACACAGAGATATGAAGAATAAAAAAAATATCCAATGAACAATATCTTCTATTGAATAATGACATAGGATGAAACTGCAAAACTACAGAACTGAAGCACTTGCTCGAATGGTGGTAGTTATCCCTGAGAAGAGATGTGGCTTCTACATGCATCTGTTTGAGAAAAATGAATTACAATGAGGCTCTAGAGGCCTTTTTGATATACTCATTAATTCCAAAACCCTATACATCCAAAAACATAACCCTAGGAGGCGAAACATCAAAAGTCATGTGGGCCCCTATGGGTAAGTTGGTACCTCAAATTATCTGGGTCGTAATGTTTGCATATGACCTCATTTTTAGCCATGTGATAGTCCATTGGAAATTTCTTTTAGAGAACTACACATTCTGCCGTCAAAATTTGACTCCGTCTATAGTTTGACTCTAGCGAGACCAAAAAACACTATTTAGGCCTCCAAAACGGCCCTAGAAGTACAACAAGATGTGCTAACATGAAAACATACAAAACAAGACAATTAGATTAGGTGAGAGGCCACCCATATCCACCTGGAAGATGTGTAGGGATTGAGACAACCCCAAAAGTGTAGAACCCACAATTACAAAGAAGTACCGAAGAATGTGCTGAACTAAAAATGGACAAGAGGAGCCAGTTGGAATAGGTGGGTGTCCACCAATAGCCAACTAGATCACAACACCATCAAATACCCCTACTACAATGTTAACATGTGATATATGTGTTAACGCTCTGTAAATTCCCAGAGGTTGTCAGGGGCAAAAGAAATTTAACAGAGGTAACTTATCCAACCACTTCGAAACTGGGATTTAGCCCTACCAGTTTCAGAGAGGGATCTCTCTGTATGATTTAGATCTGTTTGAGTTTTAGATATTAGGCTAGTTAAAATAATATGAGTGTGTTGTTTTGTTTTAATAAATATGGCTGAAATATGGTTTACATGTCCATTGGGCTATGGGGTCTGTGTTAAGGATCGAGATTAGATACAGATTTTATTAAGTTTCCTCACAGGGAAGGATAATGAAAATGTTGGATCTTTTAGAATTAAAGTGATGGAAAGACAAAAAAAGGTGATATTTTCAATTACAATAAAGAAGCAATTAAGATTTTCTTTATTACAATATCAAAAGAATATCATTTAGATCTTCCAAATCTAGAAACAAAGTATTTGAGATAAATTTTGTACTTAAACTTCTTTCAAAGATCAAAAAACATAAAATAGAATGATAACGAAGTAAGAAAATGATTAACAAAGAGAAGTAAATATCACCAACACCAACATGCAAGAATCCTGTGAATCTCCTTTTTTATTACTGGTAGATCTCTTCAAAAGATTACAGATACAACTCACTTGGGCATAAAAATCAACCCTCAATACTTCAAAGTCTGAAGTATTTATAGAAAAATTACAATTGATCCTGTCATTAATGATCAATATATGGTGGAGAGAAAATCTAACTAACTAGATTACATATTAAGAAAAAGCAGGAATGCTAAATGATCCTCGAATCCTTGATGTTGATTCTGAGGAAGTGGTTGGTGATTCATCTTTTACTTGACTATGACCGTTCCATATGCTAACTCGTATGTACACCTTATCACTACTTGATCAGAGCACACAAGTGATCCCATCTCTTTTTACCAGGGATGGTAACTTTGAGTAACCTTCGATATACTTCATTCATCTTTGTGTACTTAGAGAAGGTGGGCTTGGTGATGAAGATGTACTTGATCTTGTGTTGGATGCTCAGGTACAACTGTAGAGTCTCCAAGAATTCTTTGCCAGTAATGATTCCATGTATCCCTGTAAACTTAGAAGAACATGATTATTTCTAGAGCTATACAAATTTTCCATAAATAGAAGTTATATTGTTGGTTGGCTTACATGCATCCTTCCTAACATTAGGGGGTTTATGACCTAGGGTTCATAAAGAGTTGACCAACAAGGCGACAACATATCAATATTTAGTTTAAGACTAAAGAATGTATCACTCGAGACATCGTAAGAATCACATAGACCATCTGGTCTTGTGTTGAATATGAAGGGATAAAGAAGACAAGGAAGCCACTCATGCTATCATTCATTCATTTAATAATGATCCATTAACATAGTAACTACATAAATCATTAACACAACCATTCATTTAACTCTAAAAATATATATTAATTAACGAAGACAAATGCAACTTTATCTTATCTCCATTATTCCTCGAAATGCATACCAAACTAGCTTCATATTACACAGGAAATTGCGCTCTAGGCACTATGTTTCATTCTATAGAAAAAATGCATTACATTGTGCCATGCACTCTCTTCTCATGCTCTTTCCTACTGACTGATTGCAATACATACTCTAAACAAGAATTTTCTCTATACTTACAGAGGACTCTGACAAAACTTATACTATCTCCATACAAAACTTGGACTGGACTATTATAAAACTTAGACATACTCTCTCTTTTTCCAAAACTGGACTGCACTCTTTTCTTCAGTGCTCCACTCTTTTGAGTGATCACCAGTTCTACACACATATTCTATCCATATGCAACCCATGTAACCTCCTTGGGATATGTAAATCCTAAAAAAATGGCCATCTTAACTATCATTTTCCCCATGATCTTTGATGTTGTCTTTGTTCATTACCCGAGAATATTCTAGAAGATCTTCTTTTGATTTTACTTGCACGTGGTATCTTTCAGATCTTCTGTGCATAGTAAAAAATTTGATTGGTGTGTGCTCCTACCTCCTTCAATCATGCAACTACTGATATGTGAATGCAAAACTGATGTGCACACAAGTTGATATATGTGCACACACAACTTACTCAAAACCTTAAGTGCCAACATGCCCCCAACACTAATGTTTGGTTTGTCCTCAATCCAATGACATTGTTCATGGTGTGCATGAGAAAATATATGTGACTATCTTCATGAGTTCTTGGAGGAACACAAGGAATTGGATATCAACCTCATCAATATTTTCTTCTAGCCTATGAGTAATATGTACAAACTAATATTTTTCATGTGTTGTAACCTGTGGGGATTGGAGATTAATAAGATCCATCTTTTCAAGCATAAGAGAATTCACGACTGTGTTTTTGCAAGATGTGTATAAAATATTTGGGCCTTATCAACCACTTCATTGGATATTCATGAGATGGTTTTTTGTTCCCCCTAAGTTGTAGTAATTTCTCTTGTTTCCTTGGTGATGGCTATCATCACATATTGATTCTCACTAGGGTTTAATGATGTCAACTTTCTCTCCGTAAGGAGACCTATGTTTTTGCAACACATATATGTTCATCAGTGGTTCCAATCTCATGGGATTATGGAGGTGATTCCAAAGTGTGAAACTATACTTGACTATCCCTGAAAAGTCTTTTATCCATTCCTGGACTTTTTGGAGTGCGACTTCAGCTATGGCGATCTTTCACCATAATTATGTATCCTCTGGTGTAGACTATTGGACCTTCTCACAAAGCTCTAGCTTTTGTGACTCTCACACCTAGAAGTGCACTTTGATCGTGTGAACTTTCTAAAACATGGAGACATCCAAGACCTGGTCCTCTATGCTAGGAATTTGCATGTACATTTCACTGACTGTGCTCAGGATCTATTTGTGGGAAGTAATGGTTGCATCATGATGTGATTTTGTCTCAATGTGTGAATATAATTTAGTGTCATACAGTGCTTTCAAGGCTTGATGGGAATTGATATTGCATGTGAGTCTCATCATGTGTAGTGAGATATAATTGATGTTGCTGCTAAAGTTGCTCGTGAGCCAGACTAAGTGTTTGGTATCATTATCCTAACTTTACTATAAGAGTGGTAATGCAGTTTTGTACAACTGAGGTGGGTACTCTAATAACACAAGAAGGACAAGTATAAGCCTTAGTTACATGTTTATCATTTAAATTTAACAACACCTACAATGTATTGACACCTTCGTTCAAGCTAGATAAACACAAAGTAATAAGAAGTGATTACTTTTCCTAAAACTTAATGGATTACTTCTTCTTTTTTTAAATTATTTATGGAAAAATAAAACAATGGATTACTTTTCCTAGAAATTAGAAATTATTAGTGAAGAGAAAATGTTATATTACTCTCTACCTCATTAGTTTTAATAATAATGGCTTATTTTTTCTAAAGATAAAATAATGAAATATTTTTCCTATAAATTGTTCCTTTTAGTCCTTTCTATATATTTCTAAGATTTATGTTTATTTGTTCAACGTTCAATATAATGTGGAAAATATTTTCAATCCTTTTGTTCAATGTAATGTGTTGGACTCAATCATTATGTTTCTCTACAAGTTTGATTAAATTTTGTTTCTTTGTACTTTAATTTATTAATAGAATTTAAAAATACATCTAGCATGAGGAATTCTCCCATAAAATAAGTAAGAAAATTATCATTTTTTTTTTAAAGTAGGCCATTCAAACTAGTTTTTGTAAGAATGACCTGTTAGACAAGGAGTAGCTCCTCAAATTTGGACCAATTTCCTATATGATTTTTTGTGAAATACTTCTTAGTTGTGGGTTAAGATTAAGAGATTTAATGTGTGTGTGTGTGTGTGGTAATGATGGTCTCTCATGAACCATTAGTGGCAATGAAAACATGGAAAAACAACAATTAGTTAACTTGGAGGGATTATTCAAGGTAATTTTACAATGAATTTGAATATGGTGTAAAAAGATGAAATGTGGAAAATTGAATTAGATTTGCGAATATATAATTTTTTTTATAGAAATTGTGAATAACTATGTGAAACTTTAGTTTTTCTAATGCCTTTGTTAGTGCAAGTGTTGAGTACCTTAACTATAGAATTTCATTAATTTTTTTTGTATAATTGTACATAACTCATTGTATTTTTTCAAATTTTATAATATATATATATATATATATATATAAAATGAAAGTCAATATATCTTTAAAATTACAAGGACGCTACGAGGGTCTTAACATTATCAAACATTTTTTTTTCTTTTTAGCTTGTAGATATTATCTTCTAGTGTGAAGTATAACTTATTTTAAAATGGTTAAGATTATAAGAAGTTATATCATAAATAAAAAGAGGCATGTATACAATTCTCATCTATGTCAAGACAAAAATAGATTAAAAATCATAGAAAATGTTAATATATATATATATATATATATATCTTGTAGTTTTATCGAAAATGGATGTGTGTATCCTTTAGAAAAATACCATAAAGAATAAAGATATGGAGAGGTATTCATAAAAATAGAGGTTTTTATGTATTTGTAGACCAAACCACTAGGTTTGTAATCTTGAACCTAAATTTGAGGAAACTGATTCAACATACAAGTATGCTAGAGTTGTAATTCATGCCCCCCAAAAATTTGAATTAGAGCTAACATTCATGCTCTCCTAAGAATGTGCACACGCTCTAGGGATATGCACATGCTCCAAGAATGTGCACACATTCTTGGAATGCATATGTGATATTGTGGCTTTTTTCCTATTTTTTTCATTGTATCTCTTTCTCTCCCTTTACCATATACCCTTCACCTNGTTTCAAACATTTGCAACAATCACCAACCTCGTTTTGGTACTATCGGAATACATTTTTTGGGCCACACATTGTAAGCATCATAGTTGGTCCACATACGCTATAGGGTTTTGTTTTTTCCCTCGGATCTTTGTTCACCAATACAAGGAGAACCATACATGGATTCACTACATCCATACATGGATTCTCTACATCTATACATGTATCCACTACATCCATTGGTATGCAAATTTTTCAACAAATTTTCAGGGTGTCCATGCTACCCATGGAAGTTCCACAACCTCTACAACAAATCTTGTTTCTCTACAAACCCTTGGTATCCTCTGTGGCCCTCTACACTCAACCAACTTCAAAGAGGTTTTGCGTTGTCTACACAACATTTCATAGGCTCTACCATAGCTCATTGGAAATATTTCTTCAATATCTCAAATGGTTATTTCACAGAATCTCATTTGGCTTCTTGGTTTGAGAGATATCAACAATTGAATCTCAACATGTATTTGACCCAAGGAGGCTGCGTGTGCCACCATATTCAACGGTATTTTTCTCCATGTTTAGGAAACTATAGAAGGAGTTACACATATGGTTGAAAATATCTATTCAATATCACAAATGGGTATTTCATGGAATTTCAATTGTATTCTTGGTTTGAGAGATATCATCGATTGAATCTCAGCATGTATTTGACCCAAGGAGGTCGCGCATACCACCATATTAAATGGTCTTTTTCTCCTTTCCCAGGAAACTACATACGTAGTTCCAAATATGGCTAGAAATATCTATTGAATATCTTAAATGGGTATTTCACGGAAGATCATTTGGCTTCATGTTTTCAGATACATCATTGATTTAATCTTAGCATGAATTTGAACCAAGGAGGTNCAGGAAACTACATACGTAGTTCCAAATATGGCTAGAAATATCTATTGAATATCTTAAATGGGTATTTCACGGAAGATCATTTGGCTTCATGTTTTCAGATACATCATTGATTTAATCTTAGCATGAATTTGAACCAAGGAGGTTGTGTGTACCACCATCTTCAACGATATTTTTCTCCCTACTCAGGAAACTACAGAAGGTGTTCCACATATGGATGGAAATATGTATCCAATATCTTAAATGGTCATTTCTCTTAATTTCATTTCATTTACTGGTTTGAGAGATATCATTGGTGGCATCTGTGATAGCCATCCCTGCGCTAATAATCTCAAAAGTTTATGCATGCTCTGTGTTGAGAAGCTTCTCCTCAATAGGGATGAGAATAGGGATAAATAACGTGACCCTCCTCTTCTCAGTGGTCCTCTTCATGATGGATTTTTTCTTCCTTTCATAGGTGATCTCTTTTATGTCGACGACCTCATAAACAGGTTCAAGGATTTGTTGTTCTCCCCAGGTTAGAGTATTTCCTAGGCTCTCGATTGTTTGTATCTGTTCTAGGATGAGTTCCTGAAGTTATTCCATATGTCTTGATGGATCGACCCCACTTTGTTGCTCATCGACTAGTAAGGTATCGACCAAAACGAAAGAACTAGAGGTAGGTTCGGTACTTACTTGGTAATCTGTTGTCAAAGTGTCGATTTCTTGCTATGGAATTTCCTCTTTCTAGCCACCCGATCCTAGCTCATCCCTCAAGTTGTATATTGGGGTTCCCAGAAAGTCAAGTAGCTCAGTGTCTAAGATACTTCCGATCTCACGGTCGCACTACAGAAGGTTTTGAATTGAAGCATCGAGACCTTGGATAGATGTTTTCTCAGGTTCCTTTTCTTTTGTAATCTGCACTAAAGTCACCAGGGACACATCCAAACTTTCCTCATCATCATAGATGGTTAATAAGTCAAAAAGGGGGTTTGGTATACTTTTCCTACCTGGTGTCCTTGCTATCTCAGGCTGGATTGAAATTCCCCCTTGTGATCTAATATGTGGTGGTGGAACTTCATGGTTTTTTGGCCTGATGATTTCTTCAAGTTGTATTGGCTCTAAGCCAATTGGCTCTCCTCTCCTTTCGATTGGGTCATCAATGGGGATCCTTGACATATCTACAAGATCGGGGTCATTCTGCAACTGATCAATGATTCTGTGTGCCCCTTCTAGAAAGATCAATCCTCTTCTTCGTGCCTCTGTAGTCTCTACTGCTCTAATTTCTTCCCTAACTCTGAGGGCCTCTTGGGATGACTGCTCTATTGTATCCACCTTTTCATCCATTCTCATAGCATTGAACCTGGTCATGTTTGGGTTTCCCATTCTCTGTACTACCTCCTCCTAGTCCTGAGTGCATTTTGTTAAGATTTCATCTTCAAATTTGTCATTCACGTATGGCCAACAGGAGGATACTTGTGCAACATGTTGGGGAACTAGGCCTTTAGGGTCATTCTTGTGGAATCGTACTGGCAGGAACCTGAATTCAAGTTGGATCAACCCTTCTTGTTTGGCTTGAGGAGTTTCCTTTACCAAATAAAACCCTGCATGGACACCATAGGGTATGAAAGACCACTTCTTGTCCTTGATTAGCATGGTGTTATGGCCCTATAGGATTGTCTGATAGCAGATTTCTCCCACAATGAGCCAGTCTAGGACGTGAGAAGGGAGTAGATGCAGTGCTACGATGGCCCCAAACACCCTGATATAGATTGCACATTCATCTAAATACCACTGGCCTACCTTTTCTACCATTTTCTTGGCTGCTACAGATAGTCTCGGGCACTCCTTTTTAAATACAGTAAAATGAATACGGCAGATGAATTCATCACAAATGAGTGTGTAGGAGTTTTTGTACCTTTTCTCCCTTATTATGCTTAAATAAACGTGAACAGTTAGCTGAACAACATGCCATCATAAATTAATGTCGGCGAAGAAATTTCTCGCACAGATCACATCGAATAGGTACGAGGCCATGTGAAAAGTGGGTGCTTCCTCTTATTTTGGCGTTTGAGCCTGAAGTACACAGATGCTGAATTGCTTGGAAATTATCGCTCCCCAAATGAAGCTGCTTCTGGAGATCACCATTATGTATGCTAAGGGAATCCATGATTCTGAAAAATTGGAGCAATCCTTCTCTCCATACATTCGAAATATAAGAGCCATCAAGTAGATATATGGCTCCCTCATATTAACTATCCCATACCAGCCACGTGAACTAGCCATTACTGGTTTTTATGTCCACCATCTCAACTGTGTCGATGAAAGCTGAAAAGTCTTCCGCATATCTATCCAATCTCATGGTGCCTCCTTTTTTCTCCGCAAGTGTCATGATGATGTTGAAGTCCCCTTCCAGGATCTAGTGGAGGTTGCAGGAATGGGCTTTTCGGTTTTCTAGGTCTAGGAGAATTCTTCTCTTTTCTTCCAATATCTAGGGACCATACACATTAGTGCATAGAATCACCTCTGTGTTACATATGATTTTCAAGTTAACCGAAAGTGTGTGTCTGGTGGCTTCAAATTCTAGTAGATTCATCACTTGTGGGTTCCAAAAAGTGAGAATAACACCCGCCATATGTTGTCCTTCGACAACCAACATCTTGTACTTGCTCCACTGTTTTTTGTTGATTGTTTCCATTATGTCTAGAGTGCATTTTGTTTCTTGGATGAAATAGAGGTTCGGTTGTTCCTTCCTCAGTCTATTTTTAAGGATTCTTTGCTTTTGTGGGTTGTTTAGGCCTATAATATTCCATGCTATAATATTCATTTAAAAATGTGAGGGGGAGTTGGGAAAAATATTTTTGAACTGACTTAAGTTTATCAGCAGAGCTCCTAGTTCTTGTAGGGATACGCTGTTTGATTTTCTGTCTTTCTTCATTCTCATCTATTTGGGTGAGATCTGTGGTTGTCTGTCACCTTCTTTGATTCCTAGTTGTCCTATCTCCCCGTGCATGCACTTTAGCCCTCTGGATTTTTCTTCCTCCCTTAGGAGGAATAGGTATTGGATACGATCTAGTTGCTCCGCTAGTATATTGTCTATGCCCTGCCTTTTCCATTGCTCCAGTATGTTCGAGAGATCTATTCCTTCCCTTTCCACAATATCTCTGAGATCAGGATCTTCTGTACCTACCTCACTTGGTGTCATTTTCACGTATCTGTCTTCGTCCTACATGGGGGTGTTGGCATCTCTGGTTTCTCCGTCCATAGGAGTTGCACTACCCCCCTGTTCCATCTTATTTCTTGGATTATTTGTGTTCTCATTTGTTTCTTGTTCCTTAGCTTCTTTATCCTTTTCCTTTTCCTTTCCTCCTTCTTCCCCTTTGTTGGTTTTGTCCTGCCCTTTTGTTCTAGTCCTAGCTTCCAGATTGATTCCTGTTGGGGCTTTACTTGGTATCTTTTTTTCTTTGTTTCTGTGGTTCGGCTTGATAAACCCATCCTCATCCTGTTGTATTTTGGTTTTTTATGCTTCTTGTTTTTATTAAGAGGACATTCTCTGATTAGGTGTCCATGTTCATGGAATCTTCTACATCTGAATGGGATCTTCTTGTAGTCAATGATTTGTATCCATTCCTCATCCCTGAATTCTAGGCTTATGGCTTCTAGGAGTGCCCCTGAAACATCCATCTCTATGAAAATTCTTGCATAGGAGGTATACCTCTCTTTTAGGGTTCCTTCCGATATCTTCACATATTTTCCAAGTTTGTTCTCGATTTCTTCAAAGGTGGAGGGTAGCTAGTAGTCTAGCGACAGAGAGTAAAGCCTTAGCCAGATGGGTACATTCTTGAAGGTTTCTTTCTCTGGGGAGAATTTTTCCTTCCATGGCCTCATGTACAGTCTTACTAAGGTGTGGGAGTATGCCCCCCCCTCAAAGAATTTATCTCTATCCTCCAAGTTCATGAATACTGCTGTGAAGAAACCTTTTGAACCCAGGTGGATTTCCACTTCCCCGCTTATCTTCCATTGATATTTTATCCAGTTGCGAAACGTTCTTTCTGTGGGACACAAACCCATGAACTTGCAAATTAGTGCATGCATCTTCATTTGGTCCTGGAAGAGTTACGTTTGTGGATCTTCCAGTATCACCTTGGGTATCAGTGTTATTTTAGGTTTACACAGGTTACGCCCTTATACCCCATTGGGTTTCGCTGGTTCTTGTGCTTCATTTTGGGTTTCTCTAGCTTCTTCCCCAATGCAATCCCTTTTTTTCTGGTTGCTTTTCGAGTTCTTTTCCGGTCCTGATCCCGATGTGCTTGTCACTGGTTCCTTGTGTTAGAAAAAATTGTGGTACCGGGATTTTAAAGGGAGAGAAGGCCGAGATCTTTCGAGTCTCGAAAGACCGATGGGATCCTAGTCGTTAATTTTGGCAGGACGCGTGTCAGACATCAAAAGGAGAGTCGGGATTTCAGTCTATCGGAAGATCGGAGTTTCTAAAGGCAGAGAACTCTTACATGAGTAAATCGCGACGCGCGATTGCCCGACTAAATCAAAGCCATCCATCAGCTGTGGCACGTGGCGAAAGATCCTGTCGAGTCGAGGATTGGGGAACCGAAAGTCCCGCGCACATGGCAGTAGAATTCCCGATATCCCGATGCCCGATTTCCTGATATCGGGGGTGGCTTTCAATAGTGGAAGACAGGTGGCAGGTTATGCACCAAGGAATTGACCGTCAACAAGTCAACGGCCATAAGCCATCGGGTTTCGGGGAATCGCAAGTTTAGTAGACACAAACATCGTGTCGTCAAGAGCGCCGAAATCCCGATG
>SNQJ01S0018775.1:0-19663 GCA_010110895.2 Picea sitchensis | reverse complement strand
CCAACCCACTCTTTTCTAATGCAGATGGTGAAATGAAACTATCTGTCGCACCAGAATCAAACAAAATCTTGACATTGATATGATTTAGCGTACCTGATGACTCCACCACCGTGGATTGATGTTCGACCTGGCGATTATTAACCGCTACGTAAATCTGGTGGCTGCTACTTTCTCTCCCCATCAGTGCCTTTCCTTCTCTATGCACGAACCCTGATTGTAACTCTGGGCATTCATGTTGGTAATGGGTTCCTCCGCAGCCCCAACAGGTAACACGAGATTGAACCTGTGCACTTTTATGTGGCTATCTCTGAAATGAGTTCCTTCCCTTGGAACCCCTGCCCCTACTCGTTGTTCCCTGAGATGGTCGTGGACCTGTCTGCGCTGTTGGCGATGAACGAGATGTTGCACTCACTGCCATTGAAATCGCTGCAGCTACTGTCCTTGGTGCGACTTTCTTACCATATGGCGGTGGCCTTGAGCCCCCACCCCTAGGAAATGTCCTCGGGGCCTTTCCTACGAATCGAAGGCGATGCGAAAATGTCGGTCTTGTACCCCCGGTTAAGTTTATGTGTTCTTCCGCATAACGCGCATTTTCCACCGCCTCCGCTACTGAAGACAGTTTCCACATCTGCACCATAGCTCTTATCTTAGGGTTCAATCCATAGACAAAGCACTCTGGCTGTCGTTGATCATTATCCATATACAAAACATATTTGACCAGTTCCATAAATCTGATCTCATATTCTTCTACAGTTTTGTTTCCCTGTACTAAGGCATGAAATTCCCCTACATGTTGTTCCTCGTAGTATGCTGGTAGATATTTCCTTCAGAACCTCTCCTTGAAAATTTCCCAAGATACTGTGTCTGGGGTAAGGTGCAGTTGTCTTTCCAGGTTGCCCCGCCAGTTCAAGGCGTTGTCTCTTAACTGAAAAATTGTGATCTTTGCCTTTGAGTTGGACGCATAGTCCCTTAAGGAAAAACACCTTGTCATGCCTACCAACCATGCTTCTGCGCATTCACTGGCACGACCCCGGGAAAACTCCGGAAGTTTGATCTTCTGCAATTCTCGCATGATGTCTTCGGGTGGAGGTCCTCCCCCTGAATCCCTTAATGCTTCTTGATTACCCGTTCCAAACGGTGGGGGTTCCACTTCAGTCCCTGCCGGTTGTCGCCCCTTCAAAGTCTCATTAATGGCTTCTAACGAGAGCAGTATGAGAGCTAATTCGGGTGATGGTGGTGGTGGCGCTGGTGGTGTTGGCGGTGCTTGCGATGACGCTCCCCTGCCTTGGCTCCCTTGATTCATGACCATCCTATATGCTTTAACCTGCATCAACCGAAGTTGTCAGGGTGAGTTCAAGGACGTTTCAAATTGGTGCTACTTAAACTAGAAACAGGGTTAGGCGTAAGTTTTCTTTACTTGTCTGTCAACAAACATTACTCCTTTAGGGGATTGGCTAGGTTAGGGTTAGGATTAAGCGTCAAAGCTTAATTTCTTCGCCCCTATAAAAAAAACTATTGGTTCCCTTGCCCTGTACCTATGCTAGCCTTGCGCCATACTCGCCAATTCCTATGCTTACTCTCCTAGTGCATATGCCGCCTCCTTCCCACTTGTCCTAGTCTAAGTCCTTTTTAACTTTTCACTTACAACTAAATATCCTCGGATGCTTGACTCGTGAGATTTTCCTTGGCGCGTAGTGTTGGCATTGTCGATTGCTACATTGAGATTTAGCGTTGACTTTGACTGGTGGAATGGAGTGGAGGGACTTGGCGCTTGGCTCGATGAGTTGTGTGTACGGTATCGTGAACCTGACGCTTGGAAAATCGGAGTTTATACTTGGGATATAAAGATCAACAATGCTAAATAAGCCTTTACCTTTATTTCCAGTGCATTCACTAATTATGATTCAACTCGGTTAGTTGGCTCTAGATCACTAGGTTAGGTAATAAGCCAGTTAGTCTTAATCTTCATACTGTATCTTCTTGATAATAATACCACTCTTATCCCGATAGTGTTACCATTAATCTAAATAAGTAAAAGAATTTATTTGTAAAGACTTATGAGGGCGCGTTGTTGTTAGTGTTCTTCTTAAGGTGCTTCGCTTGGTGGGGGTCGCGAGTTCAAAACCCTTTAATTAACTGAAATAATTCAATTTTTTTTTGTTTTACTCATTTAAAAAGACAAAATACTTAATTAAATTGGTTAAATTAGCATGTGTAAAGACCTAATTAAATGAAATTAATTAAAATTTTAAACTAATTTAAAACAATTTAAGTTAAGAATTTAACCAATTTAACTTAACCAATTTAATTATAATTAACTACATATAATTAAAATTAACTTAAATAATTCTGATACCAACCAATTTAACTTAAGAATTTAAAATTAAAATAAATAATTCTGAAACTTTATTTTAAAATAATTATAATTAAAATAAAAAAAAATTAAAACAATTGATTTAAAACAATTAAAATTTAAAATAAAATAAAATAAAATAAATTACTCGTGAAATACTACATATATAAGAAATCGGCATTATGGGTCCTCGCATGAGGCCCACGTGCCCCCTCCCCCTGGTGCTCATCCCTTTCGAGACTGCTCTTCGTGGCCTCGTGTGCGTTGTTGCTGGTCTGGTCATGGCTTTGTGCCTTGTGGTGGCGCTGGCTTGTAATAGTTTTTTTTTTGAATTACATCCTTTGTGGGCTCGTCCCTTCGATGGTTTTGCATTGGTATTGTGTGTTTGGTGCAGGCGCTGGCTGGTATTGTGTGTTTGGTATTCAATCGATTGGATTTAAGAAAAATTCGCACTGGTGAGAGATCATGGAAAAGCTGAGTCAACTTAGACTATTCACCGAGCGTTTGTATGGAAGGTAACGACAATATCTTGCCACTCTACATGTTTTATTTTTTTTGGTAGAAATGAATTTACTATTGATGCTTGACTGAGCCTGTTTCATCATTGATTGTTGTATGTCTATCTGTCTAGAAATTGACTGGTTCATGATATCCATCTCCTCTACTTATATTTGTTTTACTAAGATTGTACTTCAAAGCATTCAACCACTATTATGCATGTCACTTGCTTCCAAGCCTGTTTTCTGGTCCTCCGCTTCCAGATATTCTCTACTGCCGACGATTATAGTTTTCAGAGATATTGCTTCCTGCTATATTAAGAGAGTGTATATATATAAAGAGATCGATTTTTGCGGATGGGATTTGAACTTTTTCCTTAAAAATAACCACTAAGTTCCTAAATATGCACATAATAAGAATTAAAGAACTAAGGAATTTCCATCCCTGACGAGATTTAGGAAATGAAGTTAGCACTGTTGTTGTTGCCTCCATAGTTGTATTAATGAGTTCTCAAACCTAATTCATGTTGGCCATCTGTAAAAAACATTTGCAAGCGCATGATTTATATATTTATGTATCAGAAGACTCATTGGTTATCTGCTACTTAAATCCTAGCCTGTGAATATAAAAGAACTGTACATTATCATTGAAGTTGTTGATTCATCTGGTAGAAGATATAGAAAAACTGCTAATATAGTTGACATCTGGGAACAACAGAATGAATGTGAAGTGGATTATGCTTGTAGTCATCCTTGTAATATTTTCCTATGTGGTTCCTGAGTGTTCAGATCTGCCACTTCCAGTGGGGATCAAATCTGGCCGCAACTCCAGTGCCTACTTGACCCAAGATGAATACTGGTTTTCTCAAAGACTTGACCACTATTCTCCCACAGACCATCGCCAGTTTAACCAAAGGTATTATGAGTTCCTTGATTACTTTCAGGCACATGATGGACCAATATTTTTAAAAGTATGTGGTGAATATTCTTGTGATGGCATTGCAAATGATTACATGGCGGTTTTGGCAAAGAAGTTTGGTGTTGCTATTGTTTCTCTGTTAAAATACTTTATCTTCACAATATATTTCAGCATTTGGATCTAACTATCGTCTATTTTGGCCTTTATGTATTTTGTCATGATTATTGGCCAAAATTATAGCGTATCCAAAAGATACGAGCATGCTTTTTCTTTAGGGTGGAAAGAGCATATCCTTACGTAATTTTAACCTTGAGGTTTGCTATGATCAAATTATCTGTTCCAGATTTTGATCTTTGATTGTCCAACATTTATTCTTTCTTGTATCCCCTTTGTTTCGGGACCCTTAGGGCACTGTTGAGTGCAGACCAGTGTAAATAAATTCAATCTAAACTTCGAGCTCCACAAGTGTAATGTAATTATTAAATTACCTTTCTCTTTAGATATAAGTTAAAGGCCCTACCTTCAGACTGTTGATTTCCTTGGGAGGATCCAAGTTCCAGAGCCAAACCTCGACAGAGCTCTTGATTCCTTTTAATTTGAACCCATATACTATATTTCTTCCCCAAAAGTTGGCAACATGTACATTGGGCTCACAACCAAGAGGTTAATGCTTTCATCCTTAAATAGAAGCCGCAGGTCTCTGCAAATTTCAAATTCTAAGCCTAATTTTCCCAGACATATAAGTTTCAGGCCGTTATTGCCTTATTCAATATTCAAATTTTACCGGTTTGGAATTCTATGTGTAGTCATTGCCTAGATCAACTTTTAGGCTATGCCATCAAAAATGATCCATCCCTATGTAACAACCCTAGTTGTATTCATAATTCACTTGTTTTACTTTGGTAAATTTGTTTTTACATTTTCAATATGTATTTCATTTATTTTTATTTTGTATTAAAATTTTTGTGTTTGGTTTGGAGGTTAGGCGGAGCTGGAGTTGGAGCTGGGAACTTGGCCCTTAAGGCTCCAGATTGTGAACGAGACACTCTGATACCATTTGTAGTGGCCATATTAATTTTAACATCAAATAATTAATCAAAAAATAGTAACTTCTACTTGATTTATGAAACTCGGTAATTTCTTATAAATTCAGCACATACGTGTATAATTTGATCAACGAATAATAAAATTCATAACAGAATAAACAAATACAAAATTTAAAATACCTGGGTCTGATGCTAACCCTCAACTTCTCTTGTTGTTTGTTGCTGAACTGTGTCAACACTACCCAAACCTTGTTCCACCCTGCCAACTAGGACAACTTCCTAGCTCTAGGATATCATATGGATATCCTGGCCCCCGTGCCCAAAACCTCCAGCAAACCGGTGCCCCCTGTACTGATCCAATCCGACTACCAAACTCAAACTCTCATCTCCCTGTGCAAATCCAGGAGAACCCTCCAAAATGATCCCCTTCCTTCGTAACCTCCTCCGTTCATATGCTCCTTCACTGCCCTTTCTCCTCATTTAATTCCTTGTCCCTGCATTCATTCCCTTATCCACATAGTTAATTCCCCTTATCCAATTTATTAATGTTCCCTATCTGTTTATTAATTCCCCTTATCCCTTCCGTATACGTAACCTTTTTAATTTAAACAATATAATTTATTAATCTTTTTATTAAATTTATTACCATGTTCATTCAATGTGATAGGTAATTAATTTAATTAATTAATTAATCAAAATTATAACAATTAATTAATTAATAAATACTTGATTAGTATTATCATGCCAATCTTTGTTTAGTTAAAACCATGTTAAGACAATTAATCCCCTAATTAATTTATACTTAATAATTATTAAACATATATTCTACTAGTGTTGTTACATGTCTTTTGGAGGTGAAGAAGGAGAAGAAAACAAAAATGAAAGAAAAATTACTTCTAGTTGACAATAAAGATTTGCAACTAACTCTTTAACCTACTTTTCATAACCAAATTTTTCTAAGATCTTTTAAAGGAAAACCTAAAACGAAATTTCGCTGACTATGAGATACTTAATGTTCTAAGCAATCAGTAAATAACTTAAGAAAAACACTATTTTTCCTAACAAGCAAAATAATCAACCCAACTACTTAACCAAACAAGGAAATTAATTTTTTTTTCTATATTTTTTTTTTATGCTTCAAACAAGAAACTTGAAATAACTTCTTTTTCTTTTTCTTTAAAGAAAGAGAAACAATATATTTATGGCTAATACCATGTCACAAGTCTCTGCACCTTACCTTCTGCTCGTGATCTGGCGAAACAACACTCCATCTACAGCACATGTCATCTCATAGGATCTTTGTTTGCTAACTTGGTAATCCACTTGTCACTTAACCCAAAACCACAGGCCTTTCAAAGTAAAATTGGACAAAGGTGAACCTCTAAAATGCGGAGAAGGGGCATATAGATTTTAGTTCCATTAATAACCAAACGTGAACCAGGTGAACCTACATTTCCATTAATAATCTTCTCTAATACCTGGCTGACGACATAAATTGGAATTCCTCGCAGGAATGGAATCTCTTTCCGCGACGAGTTATAAAAGCTGCCCCATAATTCCTGAACCCTTCCCTTCTCATCGACTAGTACACCAGAAAATGTACTCCCAAAATCTGCTTCTAATTCGATTACGTTCATGTTCATGGCTCCTTCATGTTCATGGCTCTATACCGGAGAATATAAGCTGGACCAATATTCAATGAAACTCCTGGGTTTGAGACAAAGGACTTGAGATATCTAGCTTGTAAGCTCGGGACTCAACCCAACAAGATATACAACATCGCCCCTATTCAAAGAAGGTTCAGGAAGAAGAGAAGTTGCACGTACAGTTGCAGCCCCAGCTGGACCTAGTGCGTCAGGATCATATGCTACTAATGCATAATTGTGGACAGGGTGCAGAAAAAGAACCTGCCCAGGGATTTCCATTGGGTACGCAGCAAATGCTAGCATGACATCTGCTACAGGTGTGGCCACTGTGTTCCTGTCAACCGCAACTATTCCCATGGTTCCATCATGATAGACCACCGCCCCTATTTGTGAAAGAGGGTTAATCTGCGCACCATCAAGTAATGAGGATGGTGGTACATGAACCTCAACCATCACAAGACTTGATTCAATTAGTTTCTCGGCAGATGAAGATTTAATTATCGGTGCTCCACCGGGCCCAGCTTGATATTTCATCCGTCTCCTCTTCGTCCTCCCTGGATCAAGTCTGGTCGACATTCCAGTCACATCGTCTCGAGTGTAGAGTTCAGGCTCTTCATACCATTCAGGTCTGTCAACTGTGACAAGAAAACACGAAATTCGGTGACGATTTTCCCGTGTAATAAATTCTAGCGGAACCCGTACTCCTCTCTGTAAGTTGGAAAAAATGAATATAAAATCTTCAAGTCCTGTGGTTTCTTTCCCTGCCAATGTTTTAATAATGGCATGAGGAGGAACACCCGCAGTAGACAACATATAACCTGGTTTCGCAACATATAATAGACCACAACAAAGCAAGAAATTCCTAGCCTGTTGGTACGATAGAGGATGAATTACGCCACCACTTAGTTCCAAGAAATTGTTAGGAGTTATAGATTGTAGGTCTTGGACCTTCAAACTAACCTTTTCAAGAACACCACCCCTCACAACCTCTATATGGATCTCCTTTCCAACATTATCATCCAGCATTGTCTCCAACTTCAAGAAACGCATCACAAAATCACTATTCACCCGGACAAGTACATCCCCTAGGTACAAATGATTCTGAGCAGGAGCTCCTGGCACCACGGAATCTATCACAAGAATTCTTGTCTCAGCAGAAAATCCTTTCTTACTAATTGGTCAACGTTGCCTAGAATCCCTAACGAAAGTACCTCATCGAACCCTCTGTGAAGAAGGGTCATCTGTAGTGTGCCTCGAGGAATATGAGCTTCTTTCCATCCAATGTCTAACTCGTCCTTGCACCTCTGTAAAATCTTCAAATCCCTTGCCACTCGATCCAGTGGAAGAAAAAAAATGCAACAGAACCTTCAGTTCTTCCAGCATTTAATCCAACTGCTTGTCCATCACAATCAATTACTGGTGACCCACTTGAGCCTCCTTTTGTCACTAAAGCTGCCTGCATATAAAATGTATTGAAGTCATTGTACCCATACGTGCTATAAAGAAGAGCATGTCGATCCAATTGGGCTATGGTTCCTGCAAAAACTGAAATCATTTCTTCACTGCCATTACCCACCACCCGGATCTCCAAACCAACAGAAGCAGCTTCTGGTGCAAGAGGGATTTCCTCAAGTTCCATAAACTTAATTCTTTGGGATCAAAGCGAAGTCAAAATCATATGGTCACGATGAAGGGATAAATGGGAATATTACGATGATTTTTTGGAAGGGATAAAATCTGAGAGAGAAAGAATAGTATATTCAAATGTGTGAAATCTGAGGAACTTAGAGATCGACCACAATGTAAGATGGTTGAATATATATATATACTCAAACAAGAGTGCGAAATAGAAAGGCTGTATCCGGTCTGAAATTTGGCGGTGTCTGGTAGTCTCTCTGAGGGTACAATATGTTTAACACTCCTTCTTAGACTCAACAGTTACAATCTTCAGCACTGACTATGCCTAAGTCTTGTCTCTGGAAGTCAAAAACTAAATTTCCTAGTGGCTTAATTGAAAATGTCCGATAGTGATCTCTAGAACCTACTTGTAAGGTGCAATGTCACTATTATTGACTAGCTCGCTTATGAAGTGATAGTGAGTGTCAATATGTTTACTCTTCTTATGGAACACATGGTTCTTGGATAATGCAATTGTTGATGTGTTGTCACGGAAGATAGGAGTTGGATCCTTCTCATTTTGTGACATGTCTTTCAATAATCTTGAGCCATACAGCTTGACAAGAAGAGGACTATACTCTGACTTCTGAAGATATTGATCTGGTCGGTACTTCTTAAATTGCCCATGAAATGGGGTTAGGTGCCGGTTGAAAACATATCGATGTGCTTTCTGTCATCAGGAGCTACACCGAGGTCACTATCGTGTAACCAGAGAGTTGATTACAATCGGATGTAGTGTACCATAAACCAAAATTTATTGTCCCTCCTACATATCTCAAAATTAGTTTTTCCATTTCAGGTGTGTAGTCTTTGGGTGATTCAAGATGGAAACTAGGCTAGCATTTACATGTATGATGTCAGACCCTGGATTGTTGTAGATACAACAAGTAGCGACTAAAATTTTGTATAAAGTAGTATCCATTGTGGGACCTTCATCGGTCTTGCTTAATTTTGTGCCTAAAGATTGTATGGAGTGTTTACCAGTTGCATCCTTCAAAATGCGAAACCTTTGAGAATGTATGCATGGCGTGAGACAAAATGCCTTTGGCTGATTGATGAACCCTCAATGCCTAAAATATTTCATTATGCAAGATCGCATCATCTCAAACTCAGTTGCATGGCATGTTTTGAAATCTATTGGTTCTGTGTAAAATCGTAATAAATAAACTTATAAACATACAATTAGTATTTCACCATGCTGATCTGTTTTGGTAAAAAGTGTTGGTTCATTTTGGCTTCTTCTAAAACCACTTTTGATTGAATGGGTGTCAATTCTCTCCGTACCAAGCTTTTGGAGCTTGCTTTAAGCTATACAAGGTTTTCTTCAATCGATACACTTTGGATGGGTGCTCTTGGAGCTTGCTTTAAGCTATACAAGGTTTTCTTCAATCGATACACTTTGGATGGGTGCTCTTGGACTTCAAATCCGGTGGTTGATCAACATGAACTTCTTAATACAAGACACCATTTAGGAATTTTGTCTTCACATCCATTTGGTATACTTCCATTTGTGTTGTGCTTTATATGGACAATAGAGTTCTTCTGATGTCTAATCTTACTCTTGTGGAAGAAGTTTCACCATAATCGATTTTGGTTGTTGTGTGAGAATCCTTTACAGCAACAAGTGGAGTGCCTTGTGCTTTCAATCTGCCCTTTTTCTTTTAGTTTGGTTTTGTACACCCCTTGACACCAATACTCTTTTTGTGTTTTGGCAATCAACAAGATCCCATGTCTTGTTCTCCTCAATGGAGTCAATTTCTTGGTTCATTGCTTGAACCTAATGTGGCTCCTTGGTTGCTTCCTTTAAGGATGTAGGTTGACATGACATTAAAGCAAAAGATTATGTTGTTGAAAGTCATCAAACTGTTGATGGATTTCTCTCAAACTTGAGTTCACACGATTACATGGTTCAGAGAATGATCCTCTACTAGAAGATGAGCTATCTGTGTATCTGGTGGTCCTTGGACTTGCATTCTTGGAGGAATGGGTTGAAAATTAGCGACTGTTTAAATTTTACGTGTTTTCAGAACTTGGCGATAAAAAGGATTTGACCGTCCATGGCGGTTTTACGAAACATCCAATTGGTTTTCAAAAGAATTGTACATCTCTGTGAGAGTTAGACGATGTTGGTGATGGGATTGTAAAGTACGTAAGCTTTAGAGGAGGTTTTCCTTGTGGCCGATTAAGAAAATGCATTTTCACTTCGTCATCGGCTTCTTCCTTAATTAGGAGGTATGTGTATGCTATACATCAAATGTCATAGATGAGCTACACATTGAGCTTTGTCCCACTCCAATTTTCTTGGGGAACTTTCATCTGTAGCCCGGTGGTTGGTGATCTGTTCAAAGATAAACTGAGCATGCTGCTGCTTCATTTAAAAAGGGACATTTTTTCTTTGAGAAGTGTTCTTACCATATTCATGATGGTCTGATTTTTTTTTCAGCCACTCCATTCTACTGATATACCTTGTTGTTGCTTGCATTATGATTCCTTGAGATTTGCAGAAGTTTGTAAATTCTCTGGAGTTGTATTATCCTCCTCATCGACGACTATTTTTGAGAAATTTACCCTCTGTTTTTCAGCTTACATTTGAATTCTTTGAATTTTGTAATGTTCGGACTTGTCACGAGAAAATAGATCCATATTATTCTGTTGAAATCATCAATAAATGTTGAAAGTAAAAACTACCACCTATTATTTCTGTTTGCATTACCAAATTTGGGGTGATGGCTGGACAAGTTCAAGATGTTGTTTTGGCTTGGTTTGAGGTTGTGTGTGGAGCGGATTTGTTTTGTATTTTCAAATTATCTTGAGGGACTGTCCACATGGGGGGTTGTTCTTTAAAATAGGTGAAACCTTGACCATGGAGTTTTACGAAGAGTAGACTTAGACTCTGAAATGGTAGATGGTCAAATCTAGTATGCCAAACCATTGTTTCATTCATGAGATTTTGTGCGATTACATTAGGGTTGACTTCAGTTGCAGGTTCGGGGTGAGAACATCCTGTGGGAGTCCTTATAGATTTGAAATCAGACTTTTCTGCTTTGGGTTTTCTATCGCAGATTTTACGAGGATGCTCACTCAGAAAGTACCTTATAGCCTTTTTCAATGGGTTGTCCTACATAACAAGTTATGTTTTAAGTCTGGAACATGATGAATGATGGATATGTCTTTCTTTACATTCTATTTAGTAAGAATAGGAGCAGTTCCTCTTCAGCGAACTTTTATTCAAATGATCATTATAAGTGAATATCGGAGGTAGAATCAATGCATGAGAGTAATTCTTTGTTACTGTCATGTGATTGTATTTGTTGAATGCTGATGTGAGCAACCGGAGATCTTAGGTTGTTCTGTTGTTGAGTTGTGTGTATGAAGAAACATACCTGGCGAGTTGTTCCGTGTGATTTATCACATATTATACTGCACGAGAAACGATCACTTCTTCACATTCCAGTTAAGTAATGCCCACATACTTTTTGCAATAAAAACATCGAATGTTGGATTTGTCATTCAAACTTCTCCCTCTGCCTCTTTGAAAATGGAAATTCGATGAGTGATTTTGTTGTTGATTTACGTGACTTTGGAAGTTCATTGGGATGTTATTTCTTCCTCCAGGTATGAGGCTACCACAGTTGAACCTCACCTCTCTTCTTCTCTTCCTTTCCCTCTTAAGGAAGGAAATTGGGTGGAAGGTATTTGAGATTGACTCATCTGTGTGATGCAGTCTGGTTTCATGTGTTACTAGAGAACCAATTAGTTCATCATTTGAGAAGCTTGACAAATCCTTGGATTCGAGGGATGGCTGTTACAACCATTTCAATTTCACAGGTGGGCTTAGAATTTTCTTAACAATTAAGTTGATCAATGATAGTTTCACTTGATATGAGTCGGATCTGATTCGCGATCCCCATGACTCTGGTCATGGCCGATCTGATTTGGGACTATACGAGTCACCGAATTGCATGTCCACAAGAGCTGCGGTTAACCGGTTTTACATGCATTTCCATGGTAAGGCGTTTGAGGATGTCCAGACTGTTTGGAAGTACGGTACTTTGTGATTTTGAAAAATCGAATCGTACGAATTACAGTATCCGAATTTGGCTGTTTTCTTTTTCCTGGTTACTGAGCAATTCACGGGCATTTGTCATGGCGATTGAGGTGGATGGTCACGGTTCCCACAGCCAAGATCCAATGGTTCCTGACACTCTTGTGCTTGCAAGAACAAACTCATTCGAAGAGACCAAAACTAATAATTATTTCCAAGAATGGGACCAGTTAGGCGAGACGCTTTAGATGGCGCCATTTTAAAAAATGCTTGCAGAATGATAAGAATAAATTCGTGTTACCTCCCAGGCTTCGAAATCTTGCAGTTACCGATGGCGATAGAACTCTCCGGTTGGAGATGAAACCCCTTTGGTCTCCTTTAGTAGCGACCCTGCGCTGATAAAGCGCTACGGGCTTTTCCGTTCCTTTGGCTTTCAAATCGTCAAAGTGCGAAAAATAGCCTTTCAACTCTTCAACGGTCGGTCGTGTCGGATATAGCAAATCGGGTTCGCGATTCTGATGACAAGTTCTTTGTCCCGCTGATTTCTCGAACTCGATTTACCGGTAAAACTCTCCTATCGGGACTTTTCGATGGATTTTATCTCTTTTACCGCAGCGTCAATGGATGGACCGATTAGGTATTCCTCGCCGATTCGCGATTTAGGCGTCGCGACCTCTTGGTCGAATCCGATGCGGTGACTTTTCTTTTGGGACTTTCCGCATCCTAACGGATGAGCAGTGAGATTTGTCCGGGATTTGTTGGAAAGAAACAGATCCTTGTTCGGGTTTTATGATTTCGAATCATGATATCTGGAAGCTATTCTCTTCGGGGACTTTTCAAGTTGCAGTTCGCCGTATTCAGAGATGGGCGGTCCGATGCCTCCTTATGGGATATCAGCGACTTCGCGATGCTCCATTGACACAATGTCATACATCCAAGTGGAAGGCGAATGGCGATAGTGGCTTTTCGATGTCGCCCGATGTCCGTAAAATGGTGGTGAGATCTTATCCGGGATTTGGCGATATCGCGATTTTGCGAGGTTCGCGATGTCAGGTGCTGACAACTTGGAAACCAATGCGAAATAATGACGGTGCGTTGATCCAGCGCCACACATCCTCGGGATCGGGCGGCGTTACAAGTCTTCTACCGGGGATATCAGCGAGATGCGTTAGCCGGAGTTTGGAGTCTGAAGATTTTGCAGCGTCCTGTGATGCAGATGTTGCGATGGAAAGATGACGGCTCTACCCGATCTTTCTCGATCAATGATCGAATGACCGTGATTTCGATTCCACGATGATTTCTCGATAGTCTGCGGACCTTTCCACTTTGCGAGTCAACGAATTGTTGAGATCTCGCCACGTGTCTCTCTATCGGACGGTCAAGATGACATCGAGGGATTCCGTATCCGCGGTGAAATCACTCCTGTACTGAAGGGACTAAACCTGCGTGCACCTTCGTTCAGTCAGCGGTTGTGACCGGTCCTTTCGCCAAGATCGGCCAGTGAAATGCGCTTTTCGCTTTGTTCAGCATCTCCTTGTCAACCAGTGCGGTTTCCCACACCTTGGAGCCGTTAAATGATATGAATCTTGCATGTAATGGATTTGTTCTTTGCGTGTTTGGCGTGAGCCCTTCGAATTTAACCGGGAATTTTCTCTGAAAATGGAATCTTTCAAAATTTGAAAGAATTTGTGATTTCGCCATTGATCACTTCGATCTTTGTGATTAGGCGATTTCTGAAATCGATGCTTGATTACTTCGCGTGAATCTTTAACAATTTTAGCGTTTTCTTCAAGTTCTTTAAACTTCTTTTTGTTCTGCCGCTCTTTTACGTCAATCTTTGAAGGTTCTTTGAAAAAAGGTATGCGAATTCTTCTTCGTTCTCTGCTCCCGCGATCTTCTGAAGCGAAATCGGCTGCAACCTCTACGCAACCTTCCTGACAGTCTTTTAAAGGTATTATAGACAACTTTTAAACCTTGTGAAAGTGTCTACGTGCTCTTAAGATCCATTGAGACTCTATGTGAGGTTCGAGTTGCTCTCCGGACTATATGAGGGCTTCGCACTTAAGCTACGATACCATGATAGAAATTGTGAAGGGAATGAATCACGAGAGAATAGTTTATTCAAATGTATGAAGAAATACGGAACTTAGAAGAGATCATTACAATGTAAGATGCTTGAGAATATATAGCTCAACCAAGGCCAATAGAAAGAAATTCTTGTCGATGCGGTAGATTAATAAGTCATCTTGATTGAGGTACAATATATTTAACGAGGGCTTAGCGGTCTAGACTGGACGACATGCATGTTGATGAGAATGATCCCGCGTTGTTTATCGATGATGAAACCGGTAGCATTGTATACATCGGCTATCACCGTGTCAAAATCGCGAGTGGCAGTGACTCTTAGCAACACCACGGCCTTGAAAACCTTGCTTATCGATTTACGCCATTTCTCTGGGGTTGCAATGTTCTGCTTATGTGCCTCGTCAATTTCCATGGTTAAGAGGTTTACTCAGACTCCGATATTATGTACATCATGTCTTTGCGAATTTGATCGTGAGACCCGGGCAGATTTTCCGTTATATAAGAAAAATATTGAGATCTTTATTATGGCAGATTCAAATATTGTTTTTATTATTTCCGTTAATAAACAAAAAATCCGAATCTCGATTTCGATTTGATTTTCCGTCGTTGATTTTTAAAAATTTGGGGATTGGGCCGGTGAATCTAGGGTACCCCATGAACGTTTGATTTTGAATCACCTATTGGTTATGTTTAAAATTCGGCTAAACGTTTGATTTTTAATCACCTTTTTTATTGGTTATGTTTAAAATTCAGCTAAAACAATTTTAGAAGAATTCTCGAAGTTTTTCACTACCCTCAATCTCTTAATGGAAGTTATAGAATCAAATTTGAAGGTTCTATTTTAAACGAAATATAACATTCTTTTTGTATTGCTAAAATATAGGAGAAAATAATTAATAGATAAAAAAAACTTATACAAACAATAAAATAATAAAAAAAAAAAAAAAAAAAAAAAAAAAAAAAAAAAAAAAAAAAAAAAAAAAAAAAAAGAAAAAACTTATAAAAATAATAAGAGCATGGCAGAACATATTATTAGAATTTTTTATTTAATGAAAATATAAAGGAAAAGTACTAATAAATGAAAAAAACTTTTATGAAAACTATAAAACAAGTAAAATGCTTATGAAACTATAAAACAATACAAAGTGATAAAATATATTAAAGAAATTTTCCAGTGTGTAAAACAAATGAAAGAGTAGAACTATGTAAGAATTTATTGTATTTTACTATATTTTGAAAAGAAATGTAAAAGAAAAATTTTATTTAGATTTGGTAGGATTTTATATTTTAATTTTTCATTTTGCATGGGAAATAATTTTGAAAGCCCTTGAGGGTTAGAGAACTCTTAGAAGGGACAATAAGAAACCTCAATTTTGGTCCCCTAATTTGGGCCCTCCATCCATTAATGGAGGTGATTATATACGTATTGTTGGATTAGGGTAAAAGTATAAAAGGCAAAGTTTAGACAACTTCCCCACATAAAATCTTGTTCATATTTATCATATGAGTATTTATTTCATTCTAATGAAAATCTATACATTCTTAATCAAAATATTGATATTAGCAAGATATTAAATTAAATATTAATAAAATTTATATATGAGATATTTATAATAAATTTATCTATGGTTTCTCTTGATTATGGTTGATTAAAGTTTGTTATAATTAATTATAGTTAATCATTAATAACATTATTTAAATAAAGATGATTATAGTTAATTATAGGTTATCTTGGTTGAATTAAGTTTTAGTAATAAAATTTATATATAAGATACATCATTCACTATATTTTTATATTGGTTATGGTAGACTAAAGTTTGTTATAATTAATTTAGTTAACTAATCATAATATTATTTAAGTAATGGTGATTATAGTTAACCATGAGTGATCTTGATTGATTATGGTTAAATATAATTTATTATAATTACTCATGGTTTACTATATTTAATTATGACTAGTATATTCAATTAAATATGATGTATGATGTTCAACTCAGTACTTGGTTCTTGAGGGTGTACACTATGGTTTATCCGTTTACAAATAAAGTTTTCTACATTTTAAGGTGTAGGCTAAACGTTCTGCCTTTTGGGTTATTTGGCAGAATCCAAGGAGTCTCTCTATTTTTTGTTAGTTAAATTGCATTTCTAAATGCATAAAATGGATTCAACTTGTTGAAAACCCACAGGGCACTCATGTGCTTCTAAACTTAGCCACTCAAATCTGTAGGTCCAACAATTTCTCATCAGATTTAGGGTAAAATCAAGCGGAAAAGGTTACAGGAAAACAAAAAGTGAGAGAGCGTTTGGACCTACTTGCAAATTTATATAATTGACAAATTGACATTTGTTGAGTAAAGATATATGTGAAACAACCATGGGGTTGATCATGGGTATGCTATAGTTTCAATTGTATCTTATTAATTTATTATTGGTTGGCTATGTTTGACTTTTGAACACTTTGGTTGAGTATGGATTTGTCCTTAATTTTGGCTATAATTAATCATAGTCATTATATTGACAATGGTTTATTATAGTGTAATCATACTTAACTATATATTTTATTGTAGGTGACTATGGTTGACCATATTTGACTATCAGCTATCTATGGACAACCACATTAACTATCATTCGTTATGGATGACCATGGCAGTTTAAAGACAACCATGATTGACTCTAGATGAGCATGTTGACTATGGTTGAAGTAGGGTTATTTCTATAGTTCAATATGGTTGACTTTTATTGACCATGGTTAATGATAGTTGACTAGGATTTCTTGGTTGATAATGGTTGATTGTGGTTTGACCTTGTTGACTATGGCTAATCATATGATGATTGAATCTAATCGACTCTAGTTTACTATGGTTGGTTATGATTGACTATTGTTGTTTGACCATGGTTGACCATGGGAAGTTAAGTGTTAGTGCAAGTTAATGATTCCCTCTCATGACACATTAGTTGTAAAGGAAATTGAGAAAAATAATAATCTGTTAACTATGAGGAAGTATTTGAGGAATTGCGGCGCACAACTGTCAGTTATTTTCAGCACGAAATGAGATCGAATATAATAAATAAATGCACAGAGGTATCGCAGATATTCAATAATATAACAAAATGTATCGGAGATGCAACCAAAAAAATATACTGTAATACACAGTTATTAATGAAAGTAATGTATAGAGACTGTAAATACAAGTGGAAGACTCGCTAGAATGGTGGCAGCTATCTCTGAGAAGAGATGTGTCAAATACTCGCATTCACAAAGAAGATGATTACAATGAGGAGGGCTTTGAAGGCCTTTTACAATAAACAGGAATGCAAAATTCCCTAGACATCAAAAACCTAACCCACAGGAGATGAAGTGCGAAAAGTCCTTAGGCTGATTTGAGGGTAGTGAGTACATCAACTTCTCGGGGTCGTAACTTTGCATAGGATCTCGTTTTGGAGGCATGATAGCTCGTTGGAAAGGTATCATCGAGGAGATTCATTTGGGGCTCAATCTGCCTTTGACTATCATTGAACCTCGATCTCGAAAACCTTCATTTTGGACCCTCAAAATGGCCCCGGAAATTAAAACCTGCTAAAATAGCAAATTGTCAAAATTACTTAGAAAGTCGTTTTGAGCCATTTAGGAAGGTGGGTAGCCACCGATATCCACCTGGATCAATCCCTCCCTCATAGGAAGAAATAGTCTCCATTGGGTGGGTTCCTGGGAGGGAAAATCATTTGACTGAATCTGCATGCAGGTGAGTTGCTTGTCTTGCTGGAGACGTCAGCGCTGCTTAGTTTGTGAGAGTCTTTCCTTGAACCTGTTAAAGTTGAGGTTGTTCAACAAGTCGAGCTATGAGGAAGGGTGTGCAAAAGGAATTTTTGTGCTGCTGCAACCTTTCCGACTTGCTTCTGTTGGATAGAAAGGTGCAGGGGGAGAAACTGTAGTGGTTGCAATGTCTTTCTGTTCCCCTTTCGAACAGAATGTGAAGAAGGAAGCTGAATTTTTTATTACGAGATACTACCTTGCGACACTTTTGGAATTGGAACCAACTATGGTTGGAAATACCTCTGGTATTCATTATAGATGACCCCAAGTAACATTTTACCAGGGTTTGAGACTCTATAAAAAACATGGCACTTCCACACATATATGGATTTGTGAGAACATCACAGACATCAGTGGGGCAACATCACATAGCTCTACCCTCGTTCTTGAAGGATGGATGTCAGTAGCGGCGAAGGTGGCATTGCTGGATGACATGAAGATCACATCCCTGTGAAGCCATCCCGATGTTATACCATGGTTGTGGGTGTGGTGTTGTCGGCAATCCCAACTGTTTGACGACCTCTGCTGAGATGAAGGTTCTTCTGGATTTCGCTATCAACAATAAAATGAAGCAGGGTCCCCTTCACCCACATCTGTGAATGAAAACGGCTTGCTCCCCCTCTTCGGGATCTGTGGCTTCTTCTAATTAGATTTACTTTATAGTCCCGACAATAGCAATGGGGTCTACGTCAATGATCTGTCCTTTACCATTATTTTTTAGAATCAGATTCTGAATTTGGGTTTAGCTCTTTCTCTTTGATCTCGACCACCAATGATTGTTTTGAGCGACATTCATCAGTGTTGCCAGGGGATTTTGTGGAAATCATTACCATTTTTCATTTTCCTTCTTTGTCTTCCCGTGACCCTTCTTTTCTTGTGGCTTGGACTGGTTTTCTGGGGAGACCTTTATTAGGGTTGTCTTTTTTGTGTGCACAGTTTGTTGTGGATTTGCAGACCTGAACTCCCGTTTGTTCTGGTGCCCAAAATTTCTACTCGTTTAACAACATATCTTGTGGATTTGCAGACCTGAACTCCCGTTTGTTCTGGTGCTTAAATTTCTGCTCGATTTTAACAACATATCGATAGGCATCACCGAGTGATGAGATGTCCAGAAAATCCATTTCAGTTTGGATGTATCTGTGTAGAGCCCCACAGTATTTCAAAACCAAATGTCGTTCGGAGTCTTTGATACCCAGCTTGGTGCGCAAGGTATGGAAGGTATTAGTGAACTCTGGAATTGTTTGGCCCCTCTCTTGCCGCAGTGTGGTCCATCTCATATACTGGTCCTCATAGTTTCCAACAGGGTAATTGATGCAGGAGCATCCACATCTCAACAAGCGAGCCAACGCGTGGAAAGGGAAGAACATCTAGACAGTGCCAGCACATACATTTTTGAATTACTTTGGAAAGATTGTTGCGTTGTCGTTTGAATGAAAGCATTCATAGGAAGCGCACTTGTATTGTAATAGAGATAAGAAGGCATTTAATAGATTTAATTCTGTTAGATAGGAATTAACTGTAGATTAGACAGTTTTGCTTTTGAGAGGGAAAACGGAATATAGGCACCCTCCTTTGTATCAT